>JAECUM010048372.1:0-12289 GCA_016617855.1 Megalonaias nervosa
AGAGGTAGATGTTACTCTGGTGGGTTCGTTTACTAGTTGCTTCATACCTAACGAAGCAATAAAATTCATCCAATTTACTTTTATTTGATCATTGAGAATGTCTCTATTTATATTGCCTAGAATGTAAAATTCTTTCTATTCATTTGAAATTTTATCTACTTGAAGTTCAGAATATTCACACCAATCAGCATGTGATGTTGGGGGTCTGTACACAAAACCTACTAAGTAGGGCTTAGCTTTTTCTGGAGTGATCTGTAGCCAATGAGATTCTATTTCCTGTATTTCTAGGTCTTCCCGTCTTTTAGAAATATGCCAATTCTATCATTAGTTTCCATCAGTATGTAATGTATGCCAATTCACAAGTAATCTTGTTATGAATTTAATATATCAACAGCATTAAAATTTTTCCAGACAAAACAAAAAAAAATATTATATTTTTGCAAATTAGTTGTATTTGACTGAGATTGATGTTGTATGTTACAAATATAATTATAATTGTGATCCTTTAATCATATTTGACACGATCACATATGCCAGCATGGTGGCCAAATGAGATGTTTTGAAAGGTGTTCGGGCCTAATTCAGCTTTTGAAAAAATGTTGGATTTTACAAAAATGTCATTATTTAGTAACTTACTTGAATATGCTAATGTATTAAACACATTTATTCATTTGTAAGACTGCAAATCTTCCTAATGTTTTCTTTTTGAGTTTTACCTAATTTCTCAAGTATATATTTTCTTGCTTGTTGAGTGTGTTTTATGTTTAGTGGCCCTCTCTGATAAATTTTCTTACCCAGCTGTTAGCGTGCCACTTAGAGTTTCCCTATTATATCAGTGTTGTAAGTAAATTGTAGGCCTCAGTATGAATGCTTCCTATTTTTATCAGAATATTCTCTAATTTCAGCATAATGTCTTGTACAGGGTGTTAACTATAGTGTAATCATCCCACTTAAGTTGCAGATACTAGAGGACAACTTAAACAGCAATTAACATACACATAGCAAATTGATCTATTATAAAGAATTGACCATTTAATTGTCAAGAGGGGATGTGGTTTTCTTTCGATGTGAGATATTTTGCTCATTTTAATCTCAAGATAATTAATTTTTTTCAAATAATATGATGGATATTATATGTGTTATTTCACACAGCAAGATATCTTTTTAGCCATTGACAAATGGGAATTTTGAGAAAAAGTGTCTGGCCTCTGCCCCCAAAAATTAAAGTGTTGGTCTCAAATATTATTTTGGTATTCTTTGATATGTATCATGGCATATTGAGAAATACCGAGGTATACTGCAGTACAGAATGATACCCAGCTCTGACATACGAATATAGTTTATGTGGTTATCATTGGTGTGACTGCTTTGGCTTATTTTAGAGGGCTGTTGAAGTCTTTTAAATCAGGGATTCAGGACTGGGAACTTGAAAGGGAAATTCTCACCTCTCTTTGGAATGAAAGGGGAAGGGAGTTTCGTTATAGGGGATATGTATGTTAATAATATATCAGAACAATATTGGTTATATAGTGCCATTGAAAGTAAAGTTTTCAAAATGTAATACTAAAAGAAAATTTATAAAAATATTTCGAGATAAACAATTCCAAATAAACATCAACTTAATGTTTTACAAGATAAAGATTTTAGAACTGTGTAAAATATATTTTAAAAAGAGGATAATGGTAACAGGTATAAATTCATAATTTCTTGTTTATTTTATTCCTTCAAAAGGTTCAAGGCTTTTTGGGGGATAGATTATCATGAAGCAATTAATCAGGTACATACAGAAAAACCTCATGTCAAAAAGATTGGCAATTGATATAGTGACACACACACACACACACACACACACACACACACACACACACACACACAACAGTACAGAGTATCTTTTCCAGATTACTTGAACAGATCATGTTTCTGTAATTCTCTACACCACATTAAGACTTGTTCTAGAGAAGATTTTTCTTCTGGAAATATAACCAAAATGTCAACAAATATTAAACAGCACAGCCCTATTACTGAGAGACCTTATAAAGCTGAAAAGACCATCAAGTTGATATTTGTATCAATAATGTATCGTATCATAGGCTGTGTATTGTGAGTTGTATTGATACACAGCAGAGTGCCAATCTGTACATTTTTAAGTGATTTTGTAGTGTGAGAAAATGTGTACCAATCTGTACATTTTTAAGTGAATTTGTAGTGCAGGAAAATGTGTACCAATATGTACATTTTTAGGTGATTTTCTAGTAGAAGAAAATGTGCACCAATGTATATATTTTTAAGTGATTTTGCAGTGCAAGAAAATGTGTGCCAATCTATATATTTGCAAGTGATTTTTATTTTGTTGCTCATAGCTATGTGAAAATGTCAAAAAAGTCCAGTGCTCCAACATTTCACAAATGAGGATGCTTAAAATATGTTGGTTTAAGTAATTTTTGAGAAGAAATAGATTAACACTTGAAGTCTCATCCATTGGACCATCGAGATGCCTTTCCTTTCATTATGTCCCTCTTAATCTTATGCGTGGGTCGGTGGTTCTTTCCGGGCATTTCCAGGGTTCTTCCTCCACCATTTATACTGGCCGCCATGTATAGCCTATCTTGTGCTGAAAAATGGTGCTAAAGCCTACAACAACAACAACAATAATCTTATGTTCTGTAGAGAAATAAATGGAATATTAATTACTCTGTTTATTGTAATATAGATGAACATAAAATTGTTTCTTATTTTGCAGGTTTCCATAACAATCTACTGGCTTGGGAAAGCTGTAGTTCACAGTTTCAATGGTCCTCATTTAGACTTCAGTGCTTTCAGTGCTTTGATTAATCATCACGACAAGGATATAATTTCAAATGAATCTTTTCACCATGACTCTTGGGAGCCCACTGAACAGTCTAATTCATATGGATTACATGATCAAAATTCTGGAAACGGTGTGAAACAGCCTGCTTTTGAAAACAGGCACATTCGTGATAGCTCTTATGACTCTTTTGGTTCTTATGAGAGAGAATCTGAGTCAAGTTTAGATGATACGGATAATATGCCGGTGAGGTCTGAAATGCGTCGTTACCCAAGCACAGGTTCCCTCTATCCAAGTGGTAGTGGATTTTCCACAACTACTCCAATCTACTCAGATGACCGTCAAGATAGCATGTACCAAAGCTCTCCAGACTTATCCCAGGGGTCACATGGAAGGTCTTTCTCCTCAGACAGTATGGATGGTAGTTACCACGGCAACCATTCAAGACAGTCATCAGGCAGTGCTGATGGACATTCACGATCAAATCATGCAACTAGGCGGCAGAGTGCAGCATCACAAGATCCTTTGCAGTTCATTAAAACAGCTGGTGCCAAAGATCTCGCCAAGGTGGCAAAAACACAGATAGAGATGGCAAAGGAGATCAGCAAGATGAGGGTGAAGGTGAATGATAAGGACACTGGTGATGACTGGCAGTCGGTAAGAGAAAAATATATTTCATATCTAAGTTAGTTTTCTCATACAAGAGTAGAATTCTGAGAAACTTTTATTATGCCTCACAGCACTATGATAAAGGTGTTTATTTTTCATTGCTGCACTTTCAGTATGTCCAGAACCCCAGAGAGATTCAGAAAAGGCTAAAATCACTTGAGTATCAGCGAGAGAAAAGGTGCATGTTCTCCATCATGTTAATGTTGTATCTAGTATAGCAGGTAAACTGTCCTTGATGAATACGACTTTCTAAATTAAAAAATCTAGATTCCAGGTAGGCAGTATTGCAGGTAAACTGTCCTTGATGAATATGATTTTGTAAAAAAAATCTAAATTCCAGGTAGGTCCTTGAATCGATATGCATGATATACCTTGCTGACATTTCTCCCATTTATCTGATGATGAGAGACTGCAATGGAATCAAATGCACCTTGCACATTTAGCTCACTTATTGATTGAGTACATATATCTTTTGAGCTTACCTAAAGCAAAGATTCTCTTAGGAAGAAAAATGTATGCATAATTATAAGAATAGATGCATTTAAAACTAATTTCCCCAATGGGTCTTAGAAAATTGACTTGTCTTTCCTGACTCCAATGGCCTGATGTTCATTTAAGTGGTCAAATCACTGACAAGTGGACAATACTGACCTGTAATATCCGTCAGCCATATCTTGTTCTATTCTCATCAGTTATTTGACTTGAACATTCTTGCAATGCTGCAGTTTTTTTGGCTGAGTGCTTCAGAATTCTATTGGCAGTGGGGGAGTTGACAGGCTGTTTTATGTCTCACCTTTGGTCATATATCACCCAGTAGGGTTGTTGTGTGGCCTTGTAATTACCAATTTGTCCACTAGATGAAAATGGAGAGGGGAAAATTATTTACTTGTGAAGGTTGTTTATTGGAGGAAAGAAGCCAAGTTACTGAGGAAATCATGAAGAAATAAAAGAAAGTAATTCAAATCAAAAAGCACAAAAGGTAAAATATCATGTGTAACCACCCTTAGCTGTCACTTTCATAGACTGGACACTTGCTTACACAAAGCAACCATATTAAGCTATCACTTCCATAGACTGGACACTTATTCAGATAAGGCAACCTGCCTTAGCTGTCACCTCCATAGACTGGATACTTGCTTACACAAAGTAGCCTGCTTTAGCTGTCACCTCCATAGACTGGATACTTGCTTACACAAAACAGCCTGCTTTAGCTGACACCTCTGTTATAAGACTGAATACTTGCTTACACAGCTGTCACCTCCATAGACTGACCACTTGCTTACACAAAACAGCCTGCTTTAGCTGTCACCTCCATATACTAAACTCATACTCACGCTAGACAACCAGCCATAGCAGTCATCTCCATTGATTGGACAGTTACTGAAGATAATGTTGTTGTTGTTGTTTTAGGGTTTAACACCATTTCTTAGTGTAGGATAGGCTATACATGGTGACCAGTATAATTGGTGGAGGAAAAACCCAGGAAAACCATGGGAAGAACTGCCAATCCACAGGAAGCTACTTGTAACTTTTTCACATTGGCCGAGTTGGAGACTCGAACCCATGCAGACAGTGGTGTGATGGCAGTGATATTTAAAGGCGAGCACTTAAGTTCACTCAGCCACCCTGGGCACTGTTACTGAATACAAAACTTATGAATGATCGCTTTTAAAAAATTCGCTTTTATGTCCCATCTCTTGTCATAGGACATCCTTGTATAATTCCTTTAGTGTCATTTATAAGCAGATTTTAGTATCTTTATGCAGGTGGTTGAGTGGTCAATTACATTAACCTTTACAGATCACTCACATTTCACTTTTGACCACATGGATTTAAGTCTTGGCTGACCAGAGTCCATATGTGAGAAAGCCTGCATGTAGCTATCCATGGGTGACAGTGGTTCTTCCTGGGATCATTCCATCTGGACATCAGCTCTTGAATTTGGTTATTAGACAGATTTTTTGTATATGTATAGCATAATAGGTGCCAATAATAGTGCTACAGCTCAATAATAACAAATCAGTATCTTTGTGCAGCAAGGGACACACCATTTAATGGGGGCGGGGTTTGAGCTGGGATTTTTTTGAGAAATTTTTTTCTCCAAACGCTTCAAAACATTATTCTTGCTATGATTTATAGCCTAAAGCACCTTGTTATATCCATTATAAGTTTTTAAAAAAATTATCCTGCTGTAAAAACATAATTTGGCTCCAAAGAAAATCCCAGGCTTTGTCCCCTTTCCAAATTAAATGGTTGGTACTTTATCATTACAAAATATCATTCACACTACAAAACTATCTGGCACTTTTCTTCTTAGCTCCACAGTGTCATCATTTAAAGAAAGTGTGTGTGGGGGGGTCATGAATATCCATACTGATTTCATGTTTATTTTAGAAAATTGAAACACAGATCAGCCTTCCCAGTTGCTGCACCAGGATTTTTGTTCCTCTCACATGAGAAACAGTTGCCTTCTAGAATTTATTTTGAACAGAGTCCACATTATTTCATTCCCATCAGCTACTTAAAAATAAATGTTCAAGCAGTTGTTTTGCTGAAGATTTCATCTTCTCTTCATTACATTTTCTACCCATGATCATCAACCATGTGGTTTTGTTTGGTGCATAAGCTATGTAAAATCAGACATTTCTGCTTGTCAATGAAAATGATCGTGTAGTGCTTGTTTGCCAATAAGTACACTGTATTCAATAAGCCGGCTTGGGATGTGCTTGAGTCAGTCAATCTAAGATTCTTTAATCTTTATTTTCTGGCATTTTGTTTCTCCCTATAGGCCTCACAGATGACTTTTTCTTGCATCAAAGATGCAAAATTAGGGCTGCTTGTTTAGTGGCATAGCCTGAAATGAACCCTACATTAATAATTAAGAAAGTACCGTATTTGGGGTACTAATTCTCTAGGATTGCTTGGTTGCTTCTCTGACATTTGTATTCACAAATTGAAGTAAAGATCAAAAAAATTTCATATTTTGCCAAACCATAAAATTTTATACCCATTAAAACATTAATGCTCATTTTTCTGCAACATTTAACCTTGGTGGTTTCAGCCTCTAAAAATTAAAACATCACATTTACAGACTCTCACAAGACAGCATGAATGCATGGTATGTGAAAATGGATACTATATGTAATTCCTTACAAGTTGAATTCAACTGCACATGCATATATGTGCCATTGCATAATGTATAAGTAGATCAGGGTCTCTGCAGCCTGTTAGGAGTAATCAGTGGAATAAAACAGCATAGAACCTTTGGTGAAAGCTTAACTGTGTAGTAATATTATTCATATTTGACAATGTTTGTAAACTTTTCAACCACATACACAATCAATATTGAGAAAGCTAACCTGAAGCTTTCGTCCTCACGCTAAAGGACTTCATCAGTAGACTGATTTAATCTCTACTGACTGTTAACATCGCTCGATGGAATGGTGAGCAATGTTAACAGATTGTCCCTATAATGTGTAATTTATACATGGAACACTTTGAGTTCATAGCACTCGCCACTGCTCCCCATCCCTCATGTTGGTGGTACAGATATGTTGACAACACACACTCTATGCACAAAGTAGAAAATATGTAACAGAATTCACAAATCACATAAATAGCATTGATCTAGATATTAAATTCACCAATGAAAAGGAACAAAATGGTGGATTATCTTTTTTGGACACATACACCATCAGAAACAACTACGGCACTTTGAAAATTATGGTTTATCATAAACCTACACATACTGACCAGTACCTTGATTTTGACTCGTACCATCGATTAGATCAGAAACTTGGGGTGGTCAGAACATTACATCACAGAGCCAAAGTCATTTCATCTGACCCAAAAGATATAAAACAAGGACTAGACGTGTCAGTGCTGCCTTCAAGAGGTGTCATTATCCAGAATGGGTAATTTAAGAAAGGTTTCCAACAGGCTCAAAGCTCAAGTCTGAATGACAATATCAGGGAAAATAGACTAACTGCGAGAATAGTTTCAAAAGGTAACATCATCCTACCATATGTAAAAGGGACCTCCAAATGTCTGAAGCACATTTTCCAACAACACAAAATTAATGTGTATTTCAAACCATGCCAGACCCTAAGACAGATTTTAGTTCACCCTAAGGATAAGTCTGATAAAAGATAGGTATTTGTGGGCCTATCTATCACATTAAGTGTGAAGGTCATGGTGAAGGTCATGACTCTGAAGTATCACAGCAGATCCAAAATGTTTGCCCTGACCATACTGTAACTTGGAACTCAGTAAAAATCCTGGATTCTGATTTTCAAGCCTGGTTTGAGGTTTAAGGAATCGATCTACATCCGTGTACACAAACCATTGCTGAACAGGGATGGGGGCTGTTACAACCTGCTGCATATCTGGGACAATCTGTTAACATCTCACCATTCCGTCAAGCGATATTAACAGTCAGTAGAGATTAAATCAGTCTGCTGATGAAGTCCTTAGCATGAAAACAAAAGCTTCGGGTTAATTTTCTCTTATATTATTTGTGTATGTGGTTGAAAAGTTTAAAAATTTTGTCAAGTATAAAACCTTATTTGCAAGTACATTATATTTAGTAGATCGGGGTATGTGTTGTTTGCAGTTGGACTTAATTTATGAGCAAGTATGTTATATTTCCCAGGATTATATCATATATATGTTTTCTTTTTGGATAGTCAATGGCTTAAATTTGTGGGTCTTGCACAAATATTTACTGGATAGGTTGCAGTTTATACAATGGTAACAAGACATACAGTGTTGTTAGAAAACTCTGATCACCCAATTATGATTATCAAGCCAGCTTTATGCAGCTTTTCATTCCCACCCAACCTCACTGAAAAGAATAGCTCTATTCATAACCCACTAGTCATTTGTTATTTTCTTTAAAAAAGAAAATCTAATACACAAACAGTGCTGAAGTAGACAAACAGGTTTCACCTCTGTTTTTCTTTAAAATCAAATGGATTTTTCTTGGTCAGACAAAATGAACTGAGGCAGATCACATTCAGAATGTAAACACTCCATTGCTCAAGAAGATATGGACCAATATGTTGCTTGAAAGAATACCAAGCTGTTAAGATTAATACAGATTTTGATGGAAATATTTTGGATACCATAGTGAGTATGCAAATAACATTCTGTGATTTGAATGTTTACAGTTGTGTCTTGTAATCAGTTACACCAGTCTTGTCAGAAAAAAGGTGGAGAATAACTTGTTGGTCTTAGTCATCAATACAATGGAAGTAAGTACAACAACTTTGCTCAATAACACCTGCTACAGATTTTCAGCATCTGGTATGATGTATGTGAATAAAACTACTGATAGATAGATAAAAGTTTTAAAAAAAAAAAAAAAATAACTGCATTGATTGAAAGTGGTGGATTGTTTGGTCTGCACTGATAGAAATTTGTTTCAGACTAAGGCAACAATCATTTATTGGGTGGGAGGGATGACTGGGATTTAAAAAAAATTAATCTAATGTTCCATTTCTTGTAACAAAAGTTTTGCTTTGATTAGCATGAAAAACATGAATTGTCAGTCATAAACAGTTCTTGCCTTATCCTTTAAAGTCTCTTCACCTTGTTCAGGAAAAAAAACAAACAGATGGAAATGAAAGTCCAATTTCTCACACCCCACCCTAAACAAGATTCATTAGTTGGTGCCTTGCACTATAGCAATGTTATGAAGAAATCATAATGCTAATGTAAGCAGTATGTGGTAAATAGAGGATTTTTACATCAGTATATGCTCATTCTATATCAGAATTATTAAACTAATTAAATGTCATGCACTGCTTCCTGCCAATATAATTATTCAACGCATTAAATAAAGTTTTTATTTTCAAATCAAAATGAAACTGTTAATCCTGTAATGCTAAGGACAGTGTGTTAGTCTTGGGTTGCAATTAATCGCTAACTGGCATTATTTAACTGTGACATGGTTTTTGTGACTTCACATTATTGTGGTAGTATATGTGAATGTTCAGTA
Organism: Megalonaias nervosa; assembly: GCA_016617855.1. NCBI lineage: Eukaryota > Metazoa > Mollusca > Bivalvia > Unionida > Unionidae > Megalonaias > Megalonaias nervosa. The sequence goes on from JAECUM010048372.1 coordinate 9,474, forward strand.
ATAGATAGTATTACATAGTTTAACTTAATAAATATCAACATCATGCACTCTAAGACGTAGTAAAACAAGTTCGGTAGGTATAAAGTAAAGGTCATATGAAGGTGATCTGATGATAACTGCTATGGTCTGTAGATTTACACATAAAGTATAACATGTTAATTTATTTAAAGAATTTAAAACTTCATTAGTTTTTCCTGCTATTATCCTGCACAGTGGATATTGCCAAACTATTAAGGAGATTAGTGATATGAAGGTGAGTGTGACCGCATATTAACTGTCATGGTCTTTGTAATTGAACATGAAATATAACATGCTCATTTATTAAGTTCATGAAAAGGTTAGTCAGTTTCTTCCACTTTTACCCACAAGACATCACATGGGATGCCAGGATTGCCTAGTTTTATGCAAAGTGAACACAGTTTTAGAGATCAATTAATTACATGCATGCACACTTTGCATAGCACAGTGAGATGTTGTTTGATGTGATTTGTTATTTCAAAGCATTTTGTCACCAAGTTACAGTGTTTTGGGTGCCAATTTAATTTTCATTGAAAGATTTGACAGGATTTTAGAATATACAGATGAGTAGATGGGAAAAATATTGTATGCCAGAGAAAGTTTTAATGGCGTGTTGGACGAGATAGGCCTTGGGATGCTTTATGGATGATTTTCAGAGCAAAAAATAATGTGGATGCTGAATTAGCCAGTCGGTTAATTGTAACTATTGGTGACCACATCTGATTGAGCGAAAGTCTGCAATTGCAACAAGATTTTTATATAGTATTTTATTGAAGTTGATGCAGTACCTCAAGTTTGTCATTTGACAAGGCCTGGTGCATTAAAATTTGTAGTCTTGCACTCAGCATCTGCTGTTTTATTATAATCTTTTTGTTTTCTGATGCATTGTTAATGTATAAGGGCTTGTTCAATATGACTTCACATTTTGAACATTCTTTACAAATGTGTAGGATTCTGACTGTGAAGATTTTCAAGAAATGTGCATTTTAAAAATAATCTGTAAACTCCAATCTCTCCCTCTCCCCATGAAGCTTCATGTGAGATAGTGAAATATTTATATATTTATTGATCCTGACCCACTCCCATCATGGAGTTCATGTGTGATAGTGAAATATTTATTTGATTGATCCTGACCCACTCCCAATCTTTGAGTTCATGTGTGATTATAGTGAAATGCCACAGTCTACTATGAACCGGATCCACACCTCCATCTCATTTAACATTGCAGGTAGTAGTGAACAATCAAGACAATGTCTTGATGAAATATGTTTGTTTAATTGAATTTGGAAAGTAACTGAAATGTAGTTATATGTACTCATTATCTTGACACCAGGCCGCCCAGTCCTAACACTTACCTCTTAATGCAGAGCACCTAGAGAAGCACCTGTTAGTACTATTTTTATAAGTCTTTGGTATGACTCAGCCCAGGTTCAAACCTGTGACCTCCTGCATCCAAGGCGGATGCTCTAACCACTAGGCCACCGGAGCGATCCCAAAGTATTGCATGTTGCCTGCAAATTCATTATGTCAGATCTGTAACGTGCAATTAGATCATATCGTTCCTCTAAAGTTTGCTAACAATATCTGGTGTTCTGTCTTTTGAAAAATTATCAGTAACATTAAGTTGAAACATTAAAGGATGTGCTGCATTTTCCTTTTGTATCTAAAGCTTGTACAATTGGAAATTATGGAAGCATATATAAGTGCTTGAAACCGACAGAAATAATCCAATATCAGCAACATTCGGCCAATTCATAACTTTTCTGACTGCCATTTTCATCATCATAGTAACATCGTATAAAGAAATAAGCATTGTATCCATGTATATTAATTGAACCACCAAACAAAGAGATTAAGTACTGCATATTGTTACGTGTAGGCTCGTACAATAATAACAAGAGAAAAGAGTGAAGTCAACAAGCTTTGTATATTTTAACAAAATAATTTATTTCCCTGGAAAAAATGTAAAAATTGGAAAATAGGACTTACGGTTTGTGAACATAATCCAAAATTTAATCCTAAAAATGAAAAATACAAGTCCTATCACTAAATAGTTCTGTTAGAATCCAGGTTCGAATCTCAACGACGTTCCAATATGGAAGGCGATGATGTCAGATGTGGTCCTTCTACAGATAGCAACAATTCCTCAATTGATTCACAGTTTATGTTTCCGAATAATTCCAGAATAAATTTCCACTGAATTTCTTTCTCCCAGAATTTTATAAAACAGTACACTCATTTGGTTTTCTAGAGAATAAATGATTAAATTCCAAAAACAAATGAACTTCAAAAACAATCTGGTTTCAACAATAGAAACCTATCCAGCCTTTAAGGTTTCAAAAATACAACTCACTGAAAAGTGCTCAGAAAGGGTATTAAATCCAACCAAATTATCATCCCGTTCTCGCAAGATAGATCACATGGTCTCTTAACACTTGAAGAACACAAAAGGAAAAATGTAATTTGTCATGTAGCAAGAACAGCCCTATCTAAGAACCAGACTCTCACTCTGAAATAAATTTAAAAATAAAACATTGTTTATTCAGACTAGACTGAAACGACCTTGGCAATAGCCAATTGTTTTCGCGTAGTGTTTATACCAGCGCGGACCAAGGTAAACTAAAATTAATGCTAATGTAACACCTTTTATGTTTTTGATAAACAGAATTACTGAAAGAAAATATCGAATCCCGTGAAAATAATAATTACAATAAAATGTAATGAAACAAAAATAAAATAAAAAAGAAAATAAAACTAACACACAAGCAATTTAATTACATATACGTAACACTTCCTCC
>JAECUM010048373.1:0-25119 GCA_016617855.1 Megalonaias nervosa
GATAGGGTAAGAGAGAGACTGAAGGAGAGGGAGTATATTTGAGAGAACTTGAGAGATAGTTGGTGAAAATCGAGCGAGCAAGAGAGGGAGAGAGAGAGTGAAAGGAAAAGTTAGAGACTAAGAGAAAGAGAAAGGAAGACAGAAAGGAAGAGAGAAAGGAATAGAGAGATAGAAGAATAGAAAGAGAGAGGAGAGGAGTTAGAAGAAGACAGGAAGAGAGAAGAATAGTGAAGAGAGAGAAAGAAGAAAACAAAGACACAGAGGAAGATAGGGAGAGATATAGAGGAAGACAGAGAGGATGAGAGATGAACACAGGAAGGGAGTGGGAGGACTAGAGAAGAGACAAAAGAGAGGAAGACAGAGGGAAGAGAAAGAAAAAAAGAGAGAGTGGAAGATAAAGAGATGAAAGAGAGGAAGACAGAAGACCAGAGTAGAGAGAGGAAGACAGAGAGGAAGAAAGAGAAGAAAACAAGGAATATAAAGAGGAATTTAGGAAAAGAGGGAAAGACAGTGGGCACATGATAGTGAGAGGTGGGCAGAGAGTAAAAGAGAAAGACAGGAAGAGATGGAGGAAGACAGATGTGAAGATAGAGAAAGACAAAAGGAAAACAGAGCAGAGACAAATAGAGAGAGGAAGAGAGAAAGACGGACAGGGGAAGAGAGGAAGACAGAGAGATAGAAGAGAGACTGTGGAAGACAGAGGGAGGGCGAGAGAGGGAGAAATGACAGGGTTGAAGACAGTTTACACCTGTAAATATGAATATATTCAAGGCTGAAGCATACACTCTAATAAGGAAGAATCCATATACGTTTAATTACGGATAGGGTCAGTTAATTAACCTAACCAAGTACTATGCAGTTTTTCTAATTAAATATAATCACTCCCTGGAATAATGATGGATAATTGACCAGGATAGAGTATGAACATATCAATGTATTAATTAGCTTAGCAGGACCCAGGCTCTGTACAATTTATCTGAGTAACTTAGAATTTTGCATTGATATTATATTACATTAATATTATATTATGAATACTAATTTTTTAATGTACTGCTTACCAGAATGAAGACTTGCTAGGACTGTTGATACTTCATTTCTTCTAAGAACATGGTGGTTATCTTTGTAAAAGTACACCACTGCTTGCAGTAAAACCTTTAGCCTAAGTACAAATGCTGCGCTTTTCACTCTTTCTCTTACTGAGATCTTCGATAGCTGCAAGATTTGCTTGGTAGGTGCCATCATTAACATACGATACTATATCAATGTATGACTTGTCATCCATGATTGTGAGTCAGGAAGGAATAATATTAATGATATTCAACTTAATTTATACCATTTGATGGCACTAAATGCTTTCAGCTTCTGATTTCACTTGAATTTTTCCATTTAATAAAATCAGGCCTCTGCTATGGGCTAAAATCTCTTGGTCCAGTTTTACTAAATGCACCTAATGAGAATCTTGTTGACCTTTTGACCAATGTCTCATCAAATCCCTATATATAACTATAGAATAGTTTTACTGTCTGATGGAGCAACCAGGGAGACTTTAAGTTAGCCAGATTTTGGCTAAGTATTCTCAGTGTGGCTTGTTAACAAGTAATGTATATTTAGCCAAATGTAGCTATTTATTACAAAGTTGCACTTCACAAGCATTAATTTTTCCTCTTCTAAGGAAACCAGATGTTTGCTAAATGTATTCGTAACCAAAATTTGGTTAGTGTCTGCAATGCCTTTTTGCATATCCCTCTTGCATGGCTGTTAAAAACCTAATTGAAGATAACTGTTTGATTAGCCAAAATTTGGCCATCAACCTCACAGTCTCTTTCCACAATGTACATATATTCTTAGCCAAAATTTGGGGCTAGTGTCTGCAGTGCCCTTTAGTATAACCTACAGGTATGATTCTAAGAAACCCAGACTTGCCTAAATGTATCTTTTAGCCAAATTTGGCTAGCCACTGTGATGTCCATTTTCATATCATACATGTATGGCTCATAGGCAGTAAAAGCAATTTTGGCTAATTGTATGCTTGGCCACAAATATGCATAATGCCTGTGACCTCTAATGGTAAATATTGGGTAAACATACTGGAGACAATATATACAAAGCTCCTAAACTGAAGTTCTTTTTCTTATAGCTCTGACCAAGACCTAAATTTCATACAAAATGTTTAAAAGAGAGTTGGACCAGCAGTAATACGGATGGATACAAAACCTAGAGAAAAGCAAAAGTTTTAAAACAAATGTTTTAATTCACTAAATATTTATTTGCACACCTAACTGAAAGGGTGTAGATTGCACATGAAAATTAAACTGATGAATACTGCATGCACATGAAAAGTACCATGTGATGAGGTGAGAATTTTATTTACACATTAACTAAGAGCTACATTGGCAAGGAAACAAACGATAATTAACGGAAAGGAATTGTTAAAAGCTGACATGTTTGTTGAGTGTCAAGATTCCTATAGTATTTACATACTATATATACAAACAAGATAAACTTTATTGTGGTCTGATGGGTGCATCATATAGAGACAAATGTCCATGATTACATGAGTGTGCAATAAATCCTTTTTGGAAAAACAATATTTACCTAAACAAAAAGATTTCTCTTCAGTCAGTCCCGTTATTGTTAGTGGTATTTTTCTTGACAAAAGACCAAGTCGGCATAATATTCTGGAATGATGTTCTCAAGACCCCTCCTTGATCTTAGTGACATTTTAAAAATTTTTTCATTTTGTATAATTCAAGTGCTACCACTAAGGTCACAACCAATGTAACCTGACCAATTTAAAGAAACAGCAGCAGGGAGGGCAAACCCTACAAAATTTCTAGAGGCCTCTGTTTGCAAAAATAAGGGTTCTACGAAGACTGAAAAAAGAAAAAATTCCATGCAACAAATTATTTTGCGACCTCTGCCGTAATTAAATCATTGTTATATCAATAATGATCAGCGAACCATATTCAGTTAGATTAGCTCGAGACCGACTGGAGGCAATCAAAAAATATATACCCATGAGAGATTCTGTCAAACAAAAATTACAAGCGCGTCAAGAATCTCAGGTGGAATTTGCAGAAGGTGCAGAACAGTTATTTAAACCAATTGTCGAACCAACAAAACAAATTGTTAAGGCAACTGAGGCAACGCAAAAAGCTCTTGAAACATTGCCTGTTGATATCGCTGGACGTCTTCAACCTCCTCAACCGCCACCCAAGCAACCTCCTCAACCACCACCTGAAGATCAGCAACAACCTTTTCCAAGAATTAGAACTAGTGTCACAGATAAATTCATACCTGAAGGTATTGCCACTATCAGGGACAAAACCCAATTAATGGATATTGCCACGTATGGATATTATGAAAGAGAGAGATATATAAAAACTCGAAAATATTAAAACTATGAAATCTACCGATTGGATTAGGGATGCATATCGCATCGCTACTTATACTCCGCAAGTCAGAACTGAGAGAGATAAAAATCAGTTTGATTTTTTTAACAAGACAGTAAATGAATATATTGCACAAATAAACCAAGCAAGAGAACATAAAGAAGAAGAAATGAAGTTAAAACTTGAAGAAGCTAAATAATCAAGAAAATGAAAGGAAAAAGAAATAAAGTCGAAATTTAAAGAAGTTGAACAAGCAAGGAAACAAGAAGAGAATTTGGAATTACGTTTACCAAGAGAACCGAGATCTCAACGAAAGAGACAATCATCACCTGACTCTGGTGCAACTGGAAGTGGTATCGGTGCTCAAGAAAGTGGTCTTATTACTCCATATCCGGATAACATTCTTCCCGATGTTGATTGACTAGAAATTTTAATCGGTGGAAAATGAGCTGGTAATAACTCTCTTGAGATCATCAACGAAATAGCATCAGTTTGTCAATGATTATTTACAGGCAGTATCATGGACATTAATGTTTACCGGGAACTCATCAATGAAATTATCGATGATTACCACAGTGATTAAACAGTAGATATAATAACTATAATAAAATGATTATACATAGTGCTCAACGTGGACCGACTATGGTTAGAGTGATAAATTCGCGATTACCAACCTATAAAGTGTTCTATGGAGATGGACTTGGTGATGTTGTTCAGGGTCTATTTGCAAGGTTAGCTCCAAAGGCAATACTGATTGCAAAACAGTTGGGTACCGTATGAAAGCTATTGATGTTATTCGTGATAAAAGGTATTGGTGCTGTTGGCGATGTTGCCAGTAAAGCATTTTTGGCAATCAAAGAAAGATTAGCACGATTAATACGACAAAAACCTCAACCAATAAAATTACCCAGCACTACGGATATGCCTGCAAATGTTAGTAAAATAATAAATAAAGCTGCAAATCAAAAACTAGCAGAGTTGGCTAGTGTACCACTATCAGAAAAAGAAAAAAATATAAAAACTAGCAGAGTTGGCTAGTGTACCACTATCAGAAAAAGAAAAAAATATAACCGCTAGTCTGGTAGTAGGAAGTGGTCTTCGTGTTAGACGAACATGATAATAATAAAGATGTTTAAGCGTATATCCGATCCCGCATTTGACATGGATGCACCAGTACTCAAAGATGAGTCTGTGCGTGATTATCAGTATTATTCTTATGAAGCACGAAAGCCAGATCAGCGTGTGAGAATTGAAGTACAAGTTCAGGATACAAGTAGATATTTCTTACCCGCTGAAGCGTTTATTGAAGTAGAAGGTAAAATTCTGAAAACAGATAATACTGGATATAATGCTGAATTTAGTGTTGGATTTGTCAGTAATGGTATTATGGCGTTGTTTGACAGTGCTACTTACATAATTGATGGAAGACCCATTGAATCAATCCAGAAAGATGTCGACATTGCTACTACAATACTTGGTCTTGTGCGATATAGCGATGATTATTCAAGATCAGCTGGTCCGTCAATGATGTTTATCAAGGATACTTCTGATTCTCCCGAATATAACCAATATGAAATAGGACGCCCAAAAATCTTTGTCAGAAAGGCCGACGTGGATGTACAAAGTATGATTATTAACATTGACCCAGATTTCAATTTAGGATTTAGGGCCTGTTGATCAATGCTAAGTGGGGGGGGAGATTGTTTTCTTGTGTGATTCCACTCTCACACATCTTTGGATTCTGCAGAAATGTCAGGAAGGTTATTTTCAGAGCAAAACATACAGTTGTACTTGTAAGAAAACCTACCGACAACGATGCAATATGGCAACCTGCTGCTGATGTTGGTAATGATGGTAAAGTAGAGTTGTCGAAACTTACGTTGTGGATGCCAACAATGATTCCATCGATCACCAAAGAACAAAAACGGCTTTCTTTTATGGATCAAGGCGGTAAATCAACGCTATCATGGCTGACAACAACTACAGTTGTTGTTCAAGATACAATGAATGGATTATTCACGTGGAAGATAGCATTACGGCGAGGTGTTTCTGCACAGCGACATATATTTAACCCTAACTCCAAGATGCTGCACGAGTGGATAATCAATTGCGTACCACAATGATATTTGACCAACTTTATGTCAAAGAAGTTTTGCTGTGGATAAATGGACATCAGGAACCTTCAGAGGATATATTATGGAATTTCGATCAAAATAATGTTGCACGTGCATATCATTGTTTGATGACATTTATGGGATGCGATCAAAATATCGATTCTGGTTTACAAATATCACAACTAGATTTTACAACGTTGTATCCAATCTACTACTTTTCACTGGAACATTTAGATTTATTCATACAATCCGTTGTTGACATACACTTTCGAGCTCGTGTAAATAGAAATATTGGAGATACTCCCAATTACAGAGCAATCGCGGTTATATTGTCCGATAAAACAATGTTACTTGAAGATGTTGGTGGTCGCATGAGAGTCGTTGATGCCCCAGTTGAAAACATGTAATTGTTAATTTAAAAATCAAAATATTATTATAAATGTCATATCATAATGTTAGTGTCAGTCTGACTTCTGGTCAATTTAAAAAACTACAATCAGCATCCAAAGATAACTGTGGAACAACAATATCATTAAAACAAGAACAAATCTTAGGTGGTCCGAATAAACTAACGCTGACAGAACGTCAATTAAAACACTTCAACGACGCTAAAAAATCCAAAACAGGATTACGACTTAAACTTTCAGCGAGTGCTATCAGCGATGCTGTTAAAACCGGTGGAATATTTCCACTTCTCGCAGCTATACCAGCGTTAATAGCCGCTGCAGCCCCAGCTGTTGCAAAGGCAGCTGCGTTAGGTGCTGTTGGAACCGCTGCTGGAATGGCATTAAAGAAAGCAACTGGAAAAGGGATTATGCACGCAGAAAACTTAAGAGAAAGATCATGGACACAACAACACGGAAGACGTCTAAGAGCACCAAACGTATCACAGCCTGGCCGTCTAAGATTGCCAGGCCTACGATACGGTCGCGGACTAAGATTACCAGGAACGATGCCTGGGTACGGTTGTGGTCTATACCTCCCAGGAAAGATACCTCATTGATTCTTCCAATGTCCAATTTTGATTTGCTTGATGCTGCTACCCAGCTAAACATAAAAAATTTCAGAGATGTTTTTATGCGTGATCAATTACCGCGTAATAAACCAAGCTGCGTTGAAACTGGTATTATTAATCTCGATAAATCCACCAATACAGGTACACATTGGGTTGCATACGCGATTGATCCATGTGGAATTGTTTATTTTGATTCATACGGGTTAGCACCACCAAAAGAATTTTTAAAATATGTGAGCACAGTATGAGGTACTGCGATGAAATTCCAATCTGGTATTCAATGTTACCAACACAAAAAATAACCAACCCACCAATATGTGGCAGAGAAACACTTGCCGTACTTGACGCGATTTCAGCATCGTCAGCACCACCTCATAAAGTTGTGCACGAGTACACCGTTAACCAGCATCATTCGTTTTAAACAGCTATTATATTGTATAATGGTAGATATTTACGGAAGATCAGCTAAAACTAAAACCAAAAAACCAAGTGAAGACTTACTCAAACAAGTAACAAAACAGATCAGTGATGAAATATCTGATCTGCTCAATCTTGCCAATGTTGATCCTGGTGAACTAGTAGTATTTCAAAACCGTGAAGCAAAATTGAAAACGAGCAATATTTCAATCAACAATATCATTGTTCATAACAGAACAACACCAGAAAATCTCGTTGCCGTGTATAACCAAGAAGGAAAGCTTGTCCCTAGTGTTATTACTCTGTCGTTGATCCAAGATAGTATATCAGAATGAGTTTTAAAGACCGGTGATATGATGACAGGCATTCTTAGCATGAACAAAAGTTATTACCAGCATGGGAGAACCAGCAGATAATCTTGATGCTGCAACATAAAAATACGTCGATGAAAACAACATTCCAATAACAACTTCGTTGTCGACGATCAATGATGGAATGACCGCATTTAGAACTGAATTTTCTAATCACGTACAACTGTTTTTGAATTTTCGCTGAAATGTAAACAGAACCACTAATGAATTTTTTGGGAACTCCACCAATCGTTGATATTAAACTCGCCGACGCTAACACAAAACTCAACGATATTCCTAATATCATTCAAAAAATTAATCAGATGAAAATTCCTCACCAGCAGATTAACAATATTGTATACACAATATCATCAGGATCATCAGCGTTGACACCGAGCGATAACACTATCAAACATACCGCGGAATTAACTGGTGTGTACAGGCTGTCTGTGTTCAGCACTGCAGAATTTAGGGTATTTACTACATTTCCATGGCGTCATTCAACCGATAATTTTTCTGGAACTGTGTCTATAGTATTAAATAAAGATACTGAAGAAACGTTTATACTGGAACCATCTGATAAAAAAATTAACCGCAGTGTCTTACTGGTGGTGTCTTGAATTTGTCGCTGAAACACCTCAATTGATTATTTAATACTTCAGAATTTTGAATTAGTCGCATTAATCTACTAATGATAATGATCGACGTTAACCAACACAGATACAATCAAGTCTGTGAGTGTCAAATCAAACTGAAAAAAAGATCGTTGATGAATACGACGCACAGGTAAAAAAAATATCGCAGACACGCAGTTGTCATCGCCGTATTTATTTATTCGGCATCTGCGATCATCGCTGGAACTGGTGTAATTTTGTCTGCGGTAACGATGATGTCACCAGCAGTTGTAACAATTTGTGTTTCAGCTGCAACAACAATTGCTGGTGTTATTAATATCATCGCAAAAAAAAATATCAACATGTACAGCCGCAAAATTACACGAGTACACGTTAGAACTGCACGCGGTGACGTTAGCATACTCGAAGCTATCATTGTTGATTTCGTCGTGCCTCATTGATGGTATAATTACTGACAATGAGTTCACAGAAAAAATTAAGATTTACAATGAGGCATTAGAACCAGATTGTGAACAATCAGAGATGGAATTGTAATTAGTTAAATAGAAATTGATAATTAAATAATGTCATCATTGCAAGAACTACTACAACAGATTGCCGCCAATACAGCACCGCTGAAAATAACGATGATATCAACCAGTTCAACTAATCCTGAATTTAGTGTTGTTTTTCCAACTGCAATTCCAGTAAAAGAAATAGCACTAGCACAATTACGAGTTTACTATACTTGGTCAAATATTAGATCAACGTCGTTTGGTGGACTTCCCCCGAATAACTCGCTAGTATTTGCAAATAAAAACCGCGACGATGGAACTCCCGATTGGCAAGTTGTTAGTATTCCTACAGGCAGTTATCAAATTAAACAAATCAATGAAGAATTCCAGTGCAGAATTGAATCTATCACTGGAAAAGAATCCAAGATAGCTATCACGGTTCATGAACCAACGTTGTCATCGGTGATAGAAATTCTTTCAAAGGACTACGCAGTCGACATTTATCAGTCATCAATCAGATCTGTACTTGGTTGGCCTGATGTAGCGCCAGATTATGTTGGACCACCAGAACCACGCCGGGATGAATTTTTCACGAAAGAAAGAAATTATTCAAAATATTTCAGTTATCAAAAGCTGCTATGACAATACACCGATGATCGTGGTAAGGTTTTAATCACTATAAAATATGATAAACAACAACGTAAAAAACCCAATAAATTCTCCTTTTTGAAGAACTTGATGAGGGATTACCCGTCAATGTATATTATTTAAAATTTTACTCAGATGACATCAGATCTGAGCATACAAATTTCATCAATGATCTAAAAGTTTTATTTTCAAGTATTATCACGCACTAGGACATAAAACAACAAATCATCGAAACAATAAAAATCTTAAATACAATTGTGGAACATCTTAATAACGCTAATTTAGATATTATAAGTTTCTTTGATATTGGAACACAGCAAGTTACTAAACATTATAAAATAACTGAACAACAATTACAAAAATTTATATTTCCGGGATTTGACAATACTGAACTTATAAAATCAATCCACGACGTCATCAAGGAAAACTTTCCAACAGTTCTAGAATCATGGAGAAAACTAGCTCCACCACCAATAATTCTCAGATTCGATAACGGTGACCATGACACAGGCAGACATGTTTCTCTGGGAATTGTAAATATAGCATTAACGATCGCAGTCAATCTAGTATGTGATGCCATCGATGGAAGCTATCAAGTAGACTTACAAAAATATAATCAAGCCCAGCAAGGATACATTTTATACACATTTAGCCCTCAGGTTCCCTCAGGGTATTTAATTGTATCAGAACCAATCAACATTGTTTATCTGTGTGTGCATAATCCACTGTTATCAAGGATAAATTTTAAGCTTACTGATCAGCAAGGACATCTTTTGGATTTACATGGAGAAGAACTGAACATAAATCTGTATGTGAGATCGTAGATCTTACGTTTATAGATCTCGCTTTCATGGAACAAAAAAAAAATATTATTAGAATAAAAAATAATTATTATTTGATTCTGAATAACATATTTTTTTGCTGTATTTTAGTCACAGTTGACATCGTCGTCACTTTCACTGTGGGATGAGCAACACTCATCGCTATCCTTTGCAAGTAACTCTTCCGTGGCTTTACTCACTGTTATAATCTCGTTCAGTTGTCTTATACGAGCATTTACTTTCTTTTTTGTTTCATACTCATGAGATAATTTTGACCAGATATTTTCAATTGAGCTTGCAAGAGAAACAAATAATTTTACCTGATCATCTGTAACTGACGCCAACGATGGCAACATTGCCTGCTGAATCAACTTTGTAAATTTGTAATCGAATGGTAGTGTATACCTATTCTCGAATTTCCGAAATCGTAATGATTCAAAATCGCACATAATTTTTTCAGGATTAAGTTCATCAGAAATTTTTATACCATCATGTTGTAATTGCTTAGTTGCAACAATAACAACATTAATATTTTCTTGATTCATTATATGATTAATATTTATTTAAAATAAAAATAACGGTGATGGATTCAGTGTTTAGAAGTGGCAGCGTACTTAAATATTATATGCTAATCATATTTGTCCGAATACACCGATTTGGTTATATTATCTGCGACAAAATGTACTGAAACTCTGTTAATACCAAAATATTTGGCAGCTGCATTCATCGATTGAAATATAATTTCTTCACCAGTCTCTGCATTTACAGATTTAACTGACCTAGGAGATTTGCAATTACCACCAGTACCACCACGCGCAGTGTAATAGCTTGTAGGTTACGTAAATAATTATTTTTTTTATTTCCATCAATATGATCAATCACAAGACCATTTTCAATGACTCCATGAAAACATTCAAACACAAATCTGTGTGATAAATAATTTTTATTTCCAGCACGGAGCATGAGATAACCAGTATTACTAACAAAACCAACTGGTTTTTTCAACTGACAATTCCTGATTGTACCATCACAAGATGCTTCATAATTCTTGATAATGGGATGTGTTACAAACTCATTTTGCTCCATTTATATACTAATATTATTTATCTAAATTGTTATTTTGAAACCTGGCGAAATAGTCTTCTATGGTCTTTATAGGAGATTCAGTATTTTTTTTGTCATAATAAAGTTTCAGTTCTCTATCTCGCTTACCACCGCGTTGTATGCATAATTGTGTTTTTCCTCTGACTCCAACACCGCATTGTAAACACGGTTTTGGTCCTAAACTTCCATGCCAAAAACTTTGCATGTGGTAAGCACAACATTTGTTTACACATGCTTGATTACAATGAGTTGTCAATCCGATCATGAGCCAGCTACATTTATTGTTTGTTTGAATCATATACATATGATTAAAGTTTAATTAAACATATATTTTTGCCTTAATTGTATACATGGGTGAATTCAAGAGATTATCCATAATTAAACCTTCCAGATCTAGATTTGATCTTGATAAATTACCAAAACTTAGATTTAGTTTTTTGATGCAAAATTTGGCGCTGATGAACAACGATGTAACTGATTGTATCAATAAAGCCAAGAAAGAATTTTGCGATGATGGTGCAGTTCATACGTGGTCAACATTTAGAATCCTAGGTTTTGTCGATGGTAGAATGAATGACGAGCAAGCAAAAAAGATTATTGAATATCTTGATGATCAGCAGTATTTTATTCAGATAAAATTTATTATACAGTCAGACGATAACGATTGGATTATCCGTGACAAATGTGACCCTGTCCATATGACCGCTAGAAGTAAAATCATCACATTGAATAAAAATTCCAAACCAGGTACAGTGACCAGCATTGACAAACCATATTGCAAACGAGCATATCCTGTGACTGCAGCCGTTCATGCGCTATATCCATTAAATGATAAACCTAGCGTCGATGATCTTGCGCCGATGAAACTGTTAAATTGGTTAAATTGTGTAGCTGAGCGAGTTACTGAACATTTCGCAGAAGCAAAACGTGGAAACGGTTTAACGAATCTAAGAAGTAAAAAAATAAATGAGTGGGCAGAAACAGTTAAAGATACCGGAGCATCTGTCAGCAACATTGCTGAACTAGAAAAGCGGTTAAGATTTCTGATTATGGTGAAAATATTAACCAGAGAGATTTTACACATGCCGAAATACACGAAAAATGGAGCTCCGATAACGATTGTTGATCATAACGCACATGCATGGACGTCAGCGGTGATGATATTTCCACAAAATAGAACAATTAAACTTTACAATGGTGATATATTTGATGTTATCAATAGTGTCAGTAAAATTGACCCTGTATCAGTATGGTTATTTTGAAGCGTTGATGATGGAGATTATGATCAGTTTGTGCAGCCTAACGGAGACATTTATCATGCAGAATCACTCCATGACGAAATGAGAAATTTTACTCTGAAACATACATCTGATGTTAATGTTATCACACAATTAATGAAAAATTGTTTTACCGTTCCATCAGTCACTGCTCATTTTGCTCAGGAGAAAAATTCATGGAAACCTACAAAATCAGAATTTCTCGTTGATGTGCAGCTAAGCTGCGTCAAATATGGTCATGGAGGATTATGGAATACTAAATACAATTACAATGAAGCTATCTCAGTTGATATGGTAGCATGTTATCCTGGAAGCTTTCTTGGATATGGACAGTGTTCTGAATACTTTAAAAGATTTGGTCATCCAACACACGAGGTGACAAGAGTTGCGATAAATGGAATTTTACCAGATTTTGATCTGACTGGATTTGCCTGCGTAGATTCATTCAAATTTGCACGAGATCTTCATCTGATTGTTTATGTGTGGTTTGGAAGACATTTCTCAGAAAAACACTGGACTCCAATAGTACTATTACGATATATGGTTGATGTAAAAAATATTAATATCGTTACGTGTAAGTGAAGCGATAATATCGTATCGTCTGCAGAAACAAGTTTGGTTGCCACAGCCAGATGAGTTTGATGTGGAAAACGATATTAGAGAAGAATTTCCTGATCTCAACAGTGATAAAGTCTTTAAACTAGTCAGTACCATATCTAAATATATAAAAGAAAACAATGAGAAAGTTGCAAAAGATCTCGGCAGAAAAATAATCGGTAAGTTTGCTCAACATGGTACGGTTGATCATAAACGAACATGTACCAGGTTAATCATGGACTATGTAGAACTTGATTTTATGATTGCTGATACAAAAGAGAAAAATAAGTTTATAAACCGAAATGATGTTTATTTGTCTGACAGAACTAAATTAGGTACAGTTGTGAGATATATTGATGGTGAGTCACCGCAGTTTACTCATTTAAGATCTTCGATGCTCGCATATGTTTTGATAAACTTGCTGTCAATGATAAATAATTTTCCGTTGACCGCAGTTAGAGTTGCCATGGATTCATTTTATATAAATAAAAAATATTTAGATTCGCTGCATGGATTACTTGGCACTGGTGAATGGGGATCATGGAGAATAAAACGCGAAAACATATATGATTATTCTGAATCTGCCGACGTTGAAATCATGGAAAAATATTACAAAAATAACAGTCAAATACCAGTATCGACAGCGTCATCTGTGTATGACCCTATAACCAGATATAAAACCATTTATCTTAATGGATGTGGTGGTTCTGGTAAAACAATGCGCGCGATTGAATTATTTAGAAATTCAGATATGATTGTGCTGACACCCACACATAGACTCGCCAGAGAAATGAATGAACGAGGAGTAAAATCACAAACTTATCATAGTTTCTTTAGATGGTGTGGAGATGAATGGACTCCATCATGGACGGGTGAAAAATATTTTCCCAAAATTATTATCTAGGATGAAATCTGTACGGTTTCTTTTGATACATTAAATATGTTTCTTGATTGGCTATTATTAAAAAATACTGTTGTGATAATGTGTGGCTATCATGGTCAACCACCACCCTTTGTTGGACAATCTCCACACGAATGGTTAAAAAAGTTTGTGGATTATTACTAAGAAATAACTGATGATCATAGGTCTATTGATGACTCTTTGAAAGAATTTAAAAAATTAATCAGACTACAACCAGATAGAATACAATGTGAAATAATGCTTGGAGTAATTTACAGAGACATCGATGAATGATTTTTGGAATTTGTGGAGACCAAATGATTTGATAGTTGCAAGTAGAAAGATAGTTAGAGATACATTGCAAAAGAAATTATTCCTGTGGCACAAAGAAAGATTTTTAAATCTACCTGTAGCATTATGTTATCGCCCAGCAGATACTTGACTGCAGAATATCCAAGTTGAAATTCCAGGAACTAATGAGAAACAAAAACTCATACTTAATGATATCGTTTTAGTTCCTGTCAGTGCTGTTACGAGTGTGTTAACGCCTGACGGAGTCAGGGATAAAACTCCATGGATGTTAGGATATGCTATAACGATTCATTCATCACAAGGATTAACTATCTCGGATAAAAATATTTGGATTATTGATGATCGGATCGAGTGGCCAAATTTTGTTTATGTCGCAGTATCTCGGGTCAGAAGAATATCTCAGTTGCACAGGGTTATTATGGATTGTATAATAACCAAAGAAATCACTGATGATATATGCGATGAAGTTATCAAGAAAAAATTATCTAGGTATCAACAGTCTGATAAAAAAAATAATCTCGATTTTGATCTCGATGCTGAATTTATCATGACACTGAAACAACGACAGAATAATCACTGTGCAAGTTGTAACTGTATTATGTTGTGGCAGTATTCAAATAATAATCCAAAACAGTTTACCATTGATAGAATTAATAGTAGTCTTGGTCACACATGTGAAAATGTGATGCTGACCTGTTTTAAATGTAATCAACATCAGGGCACTGGACGCCCTGGTGCCAGTTTACAGAAGTGAACGTGGTGGTAATTGTGTATCCTCAGGAATTACTTGTAATTGTTCGCGTACAAATCCATGTTGAGGAGCAGTTGAATTTAGTCTGCAGATCGCAGGTCTAACCACGCTAGAAATTTTATGTGTTGTCACACTCCAGATAGGATCAGTTGCTCTTTTTCTACCCCCATCGAGTTCACCGGGTTCATATAAATATCTTACGGTCACATTACCTAATACTGGTTCAGAGGTAGAATAATGTTGTATTGGTATATGTTTCTTTATGATTGCATTGGTAGGTTTCATTGCAGTTGCACGAGTAATTTCATTATTTAACGCAGCTATCACACTTGTTAATCTTGCAACCCATTCACGAGATCTCATATCTGCCTGAATTATTTCCTTTGCATACTGGTATCCAAATAATCTCTCAGCAAGTGTTCGATTAAATCGTTCAACAATTGCCTGATCACGATGAATTTCAGTGTGTCCTCGTCTGATATTAACATTATGTTGCTTCATCAATGATGATACTGCACCAAGTAATTCTTTGCCAGGATCAATCTGTAATAATTGTGGCCATCGCAAGGGTCCTCGTTGATAAGTTCGTTCAACTTCGGTTGCTGTTTTAGTTGATAGTGGTTCTGCTTCTTTATACCTACTTGCAACGTCAACAACAGTTAATGCGTATTTGTATGTGCATGATTGACGTCTACCAATTTTAATAGTATCGTGCGGTATAAACAAAATATCTGCTTGATGAACTTCATTAGGAACGCTTACATCAAAATGTGCGTACTGAATTTTTTTAGGTGGTGGTAGATAGATTTACCATATTGCCTGTCGTGCTAACCATTTTGCAGCAACAACACCTGAGACTTTTGCTGCTTCAGCAAGTTTACAAATCGCTGCTTTACCTCTCCAATATCCTCTTGGACTATAATAAACAGATTCCATTATAATAGATATATGATTAATTACCAGCCCCTAGCATTAGTTTACCTTTCATCGCAGATTTTACTAGAAAGCTAGCAAGTTTTTCTCTGAGAGATTTATCAGGTATAGAATTTAACACATGAATCAACTTCACATCTGCGAGATACTGTTGTTGTAAATCTTTACTTTTATATGCAGCATCATGAATATGACACGCTTGATCAATTGCGTTTGTTGGATACTCTCCAGGTTTTGGTTGATTTTGGTTATCGAGTCGGATATCGAGACGAGTTCCATGACCACAGTAATTATAGTCAGGCAGATGTTTCTCACCAGGGTATTTAGCCCACGGAGTTCCTGGCAATTTATATATCACCACTGGTTTTTGGCTTCGACAAAATCTAGATTTTTTTTATGCCACATCGCTCACATTTACCTGTAAGAGCACGTTTTTTATTTTTTGTTGTCACTGTAGTTAATCCACTAGTTGGCGTGGGTGCTCTACATCAAACATAATATAAATCCATAATATAAATTAGCATGGATATAATTGACTTCTCAGCGACACGAGTACAGGAGCAAATTAAAACATCATCCAGCACTACCAAATTCTATAAGGATGATAATAATTGGACCATCTGGGTCTGGTTAAACACAGTTGTTACTTAATTTGATAATGAGATGGCTCAAGTGGGATAAGTTGTATTTAGTGGCACCATTTGTAGATGACCAACAATGTTATGAAGTACTTAAAGATTTTAATGAAAACGCAGCGTCGTTGACCGAAGATGGCAAAGATGTTGTTGATTTTATCACTGATATCGATGAAGCTTCATCTGCAGATGATCTCGATGGATGTATTAATAATTTCATAGTGTACGATGATGTGATGCTGGATAAACAAAGAAACCCAGCTAGGATATATTCATGAGGTAGACATAAAAACACAGATGTGATTTATGTTACCCAGCGATACACACAAATACCAAAGTGATCAGAGATAACTGTAATGTTTTAGTTGTATTTAACAGAGTTGATACACATACATTACAAAACATTCATCAAACTTGGTGTTCAGGGGACATGGACATAATTAAATTTAAAAACTTCTTTGCACAAGCTCAGTCTACCCCGTTTGGATTTATAACGATAAATTTGTATGATCCTTGGTCAAGGTATCGTGTTGGTCTCGATAAAATTTATTCAATATAGTCATCAAGACCCAACAAAGGAGGATATAAAATTCCATAGATGTGATAAATCTCATTCATATATTCGAAATTATCGCATAGTCGCAATCGACAATTTCATTTTCGCGGATAACTATCATTTTTTTCAATTACGACATTATCGCATAATTGTAATCCACAATTACATTTTAGCAGATGACTATCATCTTTAAAAATTTTATATTTGTCGTAATATTTTTTAAAATTTTGATCATGCAATATAATGTCTCGTTGTGTGTAATTTTCTTTTATTGGTGTATCAGGCAGTAATTCATTTAATTCAGATTTACTTAAATATCTAACCTTTATTTGTGGTTTTTTATCTTCGATAATTCTCATTAAATGTTGAAATCCAATACCATACTTGGCTTGTACCTGCAACGTTGACATTTTTTATAATCATTTTTGATATTTTCATGATCCTGTTCGGTCAATATATATCCCTTTGGTATCTTAGTTTAAAGTATATAACGTATATAAAAAATAACATATTTTTTTAAAATATATAAATAGTTTAAAGTATATGATGACCACATACTTGGATTGCACCTGCAACATTGACATTTTCATGATCCTGTTCGGTCAATATATATCCCTTTGGCATCTTAGTTTAAAGTATATAATGTGTATAAAATAGTTAAAGTATATGACGACCACATACTAATTTTTTTTTTAGTTTAAAAATTTTATTTGCATTAATTTAATTAATTACAGCAGAGGTTGTGAAATAATTTGTTGCATGGAAAATATTTTTTTTCAGTCATCGTAGAACCCTTATTTTTGCAAACGGAGGCCTCTAGAAATTTTGTAGGGTTCACTCTCCCTGCTGCTGAAACTGTCTCATCTGCATGGTATAGGACATAATTTTAAACAGCATATTTTTTTTCTTGGAGTGTTCTCTTCGACAGTCACCTGCTGCTTATCAGGTTGTGTATATCTGAAAAATACAGGTCAATATTTACAAGTCACATCTATTATTAATGCAGTTTTATTCAGAAGTAAATTTAGCATGCCTTTTGAATTATACTCTTATGTTTTGGTGCTGATTGTTTTATGGCTACATGGGAAGAAATAAATACATGAATTTACATTAACAGTTTTCATGTTGTATTGCAGAAAAATTATGTTAATAACAGACCCTGGCCATAAAAATGTGATACCGATTGCAACAGTCAGCAGATAAGTAATGATTACATTTGATCCAGACATTGTAAGATGACTCTGAATGTAATACATCCATTTTTGTAAAATAATTCACAGATTTATCTCAAAGGCATTAAAGTAATTGGACATAATGGGGGAAAAGATGAGTTAAACTGATCAGTAACCTTCTTGCCATTTTGATTGTGGTATGCACACAGAATTAAACTCGATACAAAATAAGTCTTCCAAGGTTCATCCTTGTTTTTCAGATAACTTTTAATTAAAAAGAGATTAACCATGAACTGTCTCATTATTTCTAAGGGACATGTGTCAGTCCACATTATTTAAACACAATGGTTGCTGAAGTATATGTACAAAAATCAAAACTTTAAAACTGCTTTTGTTAATTACATTTATATAATTATTTTAACCATAAAGTCATTATTGATCAACTGATCCAAGCTTGTAGCATTTATCTCAATCTATTTTACACGTGCACCATTTTTAACTGGCTTCCATTAAATCATCCTCTTTCTTTTTCATAAATAATCTCTTTCTTGCATAAATTATGTGATAGAATTGCATGGTCAACTTTTAAGACAGTAATGTCACAAAAAAACAGCAAAGTCCAAGTAAAATGGATATCTGTCATTTTATATCCAATTTAAAAATTATATTTAACATCTGAACATATGATTTAACTTGTGCATAATACACTGATCTTTTTATATCTAAGACATGTTTCTTTTGCAGTTCTGACACTGCAATGTCTTGTGATGTGTAGTCAACACACAAACACAATAAAATTTACTTGATCTTTTCTGTCACATCAGCCTTTGTATCCTGATTACTTTTCTTCTCATCTTCTTCACGAAAATCATAAACCAACAACCTTGGTGTATTTCTTAGAGTGATTTGAGAAATAATAAGCTGCTATTTGCTGTGTGGGGTTTCAATCCTTATGATCACAAACTTTGCATTAGATAATGTGAATCAATTCAAATTCAGTAAAAGGAAGGACCTTTGATCTTGGAGATGGATCACATGGCCTATTACTCTGGCTTTTAGTGCTAATTCTGATGAGTGGGAATTGTTGATTCTATACTGATATGGGTTATCAGTGATGATTTGAAGGAAAATTTCAGACCTGTTAGGTAACATCTAATACTGAAGTGCCCAAAGTCAAAATGGTGATCATTTTCTTGGTGTGTAATCTCATCTCCAGTAGGAATAGAAATGGCTTGGAGAGGGGAGTGTTAGGTTATAATCACATACAAGAAATCTACAAAACATTGTTAGATTATTCTCAGCCCTTCTCTTGATTTGGGGATTTTCAAATCCTGACACATGTAAGACTTGTATGATGTACAACAACCTTTTCATTTAGACTCCATTTGGCAAGAATATGTAATATTTCCTTTATTTGCATTACCTTTTTGTTTTGATATATATAGATCCATTGATATTTTAGAGATATTTAGTTTTAAACTTTAAAGTTTTACATATCAGTGTATCTTTATCAGTTATATGACTCATATTGAAACCAAATGTAATTATCAATTCCTTAGTTTAGCTCTTTGATTTATGTGTTAGTCACTGACAGACATTGAAAAAAATGTATTATCGTACAGACAAAAAAATTCAATATATAACTTGTTATGAGGGTTTAATCCTCATCAACATGAAACCGTTCACTAAGTTTCATAATTCTATTCATAACAGTATGCATATATGGTGTAAAAACCAATATGGTTATGAGATAAATGCAAAAACTTAATCCAGTAAAATGGAAAATATAGGTCACAGTGACCTTTACTTGTAAGCATTGCTACTTTTAGAGATGTACATGTATAACTTGTTTTGAATGATGATTGTAGCATGACCAGTGGTTGAGAAGTAAGTTTTAGCCAGCCAGTGATGCATGATATCCATGTATCCCAGTGGCCCACTTTTGTAATGGTGATCAAGCACTGGTCAAGATATATTACCTCACCAAGCTTCATGATTTCTGGTATAAAAGTATGTACAGAAAAAAATGCTCAAACCTGAGCAAAATGCAAAGCGTTACTATAAAACTGATAATGTATATGAACAAATTAAGCCACTTAGCACACTCCCCTGGAACACATTCCAAAATGTCTCCTAAGACCTGAGAAAGAAAGAATGGTTGAGATGATGCAAGGCTGTATTTATGTATGAGCCTTTGTATGGGCATATGTCATGGGTAGTACCTAAGTTCTCTTCATTAAAGAGGCAAACTAAAAATATATGTACAGCCAACAATGCTTATATGTGTCATGAATGTGTAACCTTCAAAGAAATACAGGGCAGATCATATTTGCAATACTCCATATACAAAACTCATTACAAGTTCTTCACTACAATACAAATTTTACTGTGAACTACTTCTGTATGTTTTTACAATGAATGTCAACCACTGTGTTAGAGGTGTTCTTATGAAATCAATGCAAATCACACCTCTACATTTTCTCTGAAAATATTTGTATTGCGCTCGTTAAGGTTTCCATTTGATTCATCATTCAGTGTGATATAATAAGACAAGTCCTAACTGTGTAGTCCATGAATTATAGTGAAACCCATCAAAATTGAAAACCTTCAGGACTAAATTAAATTTTTGCTTTTGTAAAGTTTTCAGTTTATTGAGGCTGTCACAAATTTGAAAAAATATGCCTTTTCTATAGAAATAAATGTACAGTCAGATCATCATTAATACTGTCCTAAATTGTTAAACCTAAAATAGGATGCAATGTTTAAAACCAGTGAAATGTTAATGTTTTCCATGTGATGTGAAAGAAACAAAGAATTCATTTTGCCATGGTTACTTGAGTATAACATTTCTATTTCAAATTTAGTTTAGTAATCTGGCTTCTAGAATAGTGTTTCATTGATCAACATCAGCAAAGTATCAAAATGATAGTTTTTATTAAGGTGGAACTCTAGTGTTTCATATTTTGCATGGGGTTAGATTTTTGATAAAGACAAATAATGTCCGAGGTTTTCCTCACTGCTATACTAGCTATTTAAAACAGACCTTGTTTATCTTAGGTATTGCAAAAAGAACTTTTAATTGCATTTAATTTGGTGTATGATTGTTGAATGTAATATTGCTTATAGAGTATACAGCTTGGTCTTCTGATGTGCATTTATCAATAAAAAAAATGCTATCTCTACTTGGTTATTTTCATTTCCTGGTCTTAAGAGTAAATTGTAAAAAAAAACAGCTCATAACTTTTTTGTTTTTTTTTCATTTTATATATTTGGTAATCCATTCATTGCACTTTTAGAAGCTGGTATTGTCTAGTGTGTGTAAAACTTGTTTCCCTTTCTAATAACTGCTCAAGATAGTGTACTTTAAATTAATTGAGTCTGTATTTTAAGCACATGGCAGCAGTCATTTTGGTTAGCTGTGTGCTTAGATCATGCATAATTTATACAGCACAGTATCAAAAGAAATGTCAGCCATATGACACCAAAGTAGCATAGAGGTATGCCAGCAATTTCTCTTTTGTGCATAATCGACATCATTCACTTACATTGGGGATAGTTGATGTGATATATAAATAAGACATCATCAAAATGACCTAAACATCATGCGTACCGATTGGTGAGCCAAATATTTTGATATTATATATACACATGTTAGGGACATCAAGCACTGCACATATAAATACCATGAATATACCATACACAACTTCATTTACTGTGCAAATGCTTGCATGGGATACCTTCAGAATAACAGGTTTAGTGTGTGTGATTTAGATTTTTAATGTAGCTTTAACAATTTTTCAGTCATATTGCTATGCTGTCTGCAGTGTGACAGTTTATAGTGATGTCTAGTACTGGGGCATCATGCCGCAGACATGTAGCATGATGTCCTACGCAGTCACATTATCCTGACACCAGACTGACCAGTCCTGACACTAATCTCTTAATGCTGAGCATCAAGCAAGGCAGCTGTTAGTACCATTTTTTAAAGTCTTTGGTATGACTCAGCCAGGGTTCGAACCCACATCCGAGGTGGACGCTCTAACCACTAGGCCACCGGAGTGGTCTAATAACAGGTTTAGATAAAGATGTCCTCAGTTGATATTGATGCATTCTCAGCTAATGTTTATAACGTGTACACCCAATTAATATATAAACATCTGATACCTGGGATTTTTAAAATCAATTGAATAACATTTCATTATAGATATTAAAGCTTTTGTCCATAATTTATGAAATTAATGCTGTCTCCATTTTGTTAGTAAAATATCTTATGTTCCCATTTTGTACCTTTGCAAGTGTTTTAGCTCAAATGTGAATTTTTCTTGTTTGAAACAACATGGTTTCAGGCAAGACGATATAGCATGTATGACAGACCTAGCAATAGTAGTTCAGTGCATCAGTAAACAATGTGCATAGTACTGCTTTTCAAAGATTACATTAGTAAACATTAAATTATATCACAATTTCCTTTACATCAATAATAGCAGTGGTGCATTGCAGGCAACATTTAAGTGTTTGAACTTCATTTAAGAAAATCAGATAAAATAGTCAAATAAGCTGTCTGATCAAGAGTTACCTTTTAAACTATTACCATTTATCTCTCTTCAATTTAATATTCAAATATATTACCAGCCTTGTCATATTATGCAGCGAATGAGTAAAAGGTCAAGATGACAATCTGTATGTGCATGTAATACTACAGAAATGTGGATTTAAATGACAGATATTACCTAAAATTCCCCCAGAACACATGCAAATTAAAACCAAAGTAATGTAGGCATAAGCCAATTAAAATACAAAATATGAAGTTTCTAAACCTTCACTGAATAAAATGGTGGGATACAAAATCATGAAGGGTCATCACCATTAAGCATGGTGGTACAGACATAAGTGATCATATCTGAAGCATAAAGGTTCAAAACACAGCATGGAAAAAACTAATTATGATCATAATTACTCTATAGATGGTAAACAGTAAAAACTGTATATATCTGATTGAATGGATATTAACCAATGTGCAGAACACCCCACATAGCATGGTCAAATCTTCACACTCCACAAACAGTGCCCCCCCCCCCCTTTGCAACAGTTGTCATGTCAAAATATGTGCTACTAAACACATATTTTGATATGAAAACTGTTGCAAAAGGGGAGGGGGGGCACTAAACGTCACTCTGAGGATTGCAAAAGGTATTAATTTTGCTTTTTATCCACAAATGGAACCATATGTTTGTGTTCATAATAAAGTTAATTGTACATGCATATGTGTAATCATTGTATTGCTATGACACTATAGGACTTGCTGTACTAATTCAGTTCCCATAGTAAACCTATGCAAACACCATGATACTAAAATTCAATAGCTCTAACTTTCTGAGTATAAATGCATCCTGGATGACAGCTTCTGTGCAGAGAAAATTGTGAGCCATACCATTATCTGTATCTACATGTGTTTAAAACATGTGCTTTCAATTCCCTGCCAAAGAGTCAGGTACTAATTTCAGTAAGGAGTTTTTGAAACTCATGTCTGTTAAAGGATTGAAATTCCATCAGTAAAATAATCTCAATATTTTTACGTTTACATCTAAAATAAACTCTCAAAATATTCTTTTACTAAAATCTAACTTTCATTATCAACCAATCCTGGCTAGGCAAACCCACATATACTTTATTCTATGTTCACCCATTGCTAGAGTGGTTCCCATTTTTCCATACAATTAGTACTGACTCCTATAATGTGCTCCTGATTGCAAAGGGATTTATGTTTACAAGTAAACACCTTCTTTTAATTGGAATATGCACCACTGTGTGTTATGTGAGAAAAAAAATGCTAATTTTTAAAACAATAATATATGTGACTGTAATGGTTTTGGAAATGCGAATTGACATTATGTTAGAGGAGAGAAGGAAATACATGTATAACCTCTGTATACTACATTGCATAAATCAAGATGCAGCAACATAATATTCTCATCAGTGTAGAGTCAAAATAAATTGTATTACTCACTTGAATTATATATATATATATATATATATATATATATATATATATATATATATTCAAGCATGTAAATTAAGTCATAATGAACCATTTTTTGGTACAACTGATTTACTCACTTCGAAATATATCCAGGTACTAATTTTCATTTATGCAAGTGAAATAGAATCAAGATATTTAGTGCATAATAAATGGAGAGTTCAAATTGCAAAGAACACTCACAAAGAGACTCGATGACATACTTTTGGTGTAGTTTAGTTACTCACCCTGAGATACATACAAATGCTAAAATAGGGTCAGATTTATTGGGGGGTCTAATGAAAAGATAACGAAAACACAGCCATTACCAACGAATGCAAACTGGTTTTGCATGGTAGAATTTTCTTCCTGATATACAGTTGTTAGTGTAGGGCCATGCAGTAGGGTTGGAGATGTTGAGGATGTAATGAACAGTTAGCTGAAAATCCTGATTTCTCAAGCATGAATATTGGGTGGCACTGACTCACTCATGGTGAGATATATCCACCTGCCAATACTACTCTATATACTTCTATATACTACTCACATACCATGAGTGAAGAGGAGATATGGTTCAGTATAGCAGAAGTTTAATGACTCCACAGCTAAAGAAAACAATGTCACTTAAGTATCCATATTGCAGTTTTCATGAGAGTGGATGAAACTGGTTCACAAATGTTGAGGGCATAACAAATTAATGAAAAATCAAACACACAAACAGGCAGATGTATACATGAATGAACACATAAATGAATGGACAAAATTTTATATCATCTCCTATCTTCATTAGTGATGAATTCCATCAGCACAGTGAGTCATTTAAATCTTTCACTTGCTAAGGCTAGCTAAATATAGAACTTGAACTATTTCATAATTTCATTCAACCTACCTGTCAAAAACATTATTTTTAAAAAATCAGCTTGATTTACTTGTTGTTGTTTCAATACATTTGTGTGTAAACTATTATAACTATTAGCTG
>JAECUM010048374.1:0-14295 GCA_016617855.1 Megalonaias nervosa
TATATATATATATATGGCTTAATGGCGCATCAGTACAATACTGACTATATAATGGTGATTTAAAGTTCATAAAGATTAAATATTACAGAAAGATGCTTTGGTTAGAAAAGGGGCCAACATATCTATTTAAAGATCACTTTACTCTGAACATATTTTCTACCTGATAATTATTGTTTACAAAGCCTGCTAGGGAAGTTAAAAGCCTTATAGAGTTGAGCTATGTAATAATTTATTAAGTTGTGGTTTTGATAATCGGCTCATTTGGAATGTTTGATTTGAGCAAGATACACTTTTAACTGATAATAGCTCTTCAGACTGAAAAAAAAAAAAATCTATCGTATGCATTGGTGTGGCATGGAGTAACCACACCAGAGCATCAGACTTTATAGGCAGGAATACAGAGAGTGGAGTTTCCCTATGCCACACCAACCCATATGATGGATTATGTTGCCCTTTTCCAATCAGGCAAGAATGAAAAGAAACCATACAAATATGGAGCATTTTCTCTAAGGTTTCTGTGTTATTTGAAAAGCAAAGCTTTGTTTTACAATAAATTATTTTGTAGCAAACAAGGAATACTATTTATAAGCTGGCAGAATTTGCTTTTTCAATATTAAAACCTCTTGAAATCATCATAAACATTATGATGTTATCTACAGTGCCACTGAGTTCAGTCATATGAGATAGGTGTGTTCCACATGGGTCTTGTGTGGGCAAACTATCATTACAAAGAAATGAGAGAAATGTATCTCTCTTTGTCCTTTCACACATGTGTACCTGTGATATTTCACAGAATGGTATGAATTTTAAGCACTCTTGCTATCTTGCTCTCACACAGTAATAAATTTGTTATCCAAAAATTTAGATAGAAGTGTAAAGAATAGAAGATAGTATTTCCAGCCAAAGCACTGTTGCACTTAATTCCAAAGTAAGTGTCAATGTTCACTCAAGTGTCAAAAATAAATTCTGGAGGTGAATAGTTTATTCCAGCATGAGGAATTAAACTCCCAGTATGGAAGGCCCATAGCAAAATAGGCTGATAATGAGATATGATCATGCCACATTGTGACATCATAGGGGTCCTGGGGCCTCAGTATTTCTATTTCAGGAATGAACACTGGTCTTTGCAAGTTGCAGCTATTGCAACTTGCAGATAACTCAAATATAGGTAATTTCAGCCATTACTATGTGAATACACCCTGTCATTTTATAAATTAATAATATTTGGTGAAATGAAGCCAAATAATAGTTAATCTACATTTGGCATAAGTGTGCATGAAAGAACTTCAAAACAGTATGACAGAAATGTACTAAGTCTTAGAAAATATTGAAAGGGGCGCAGTTTTTGCACTTGTAAATTTTCATAATTTGTTTGTAAATGGAACTTATATTGCGTAACCTGCTTTAGCAGGAAGTGTGACAAAGCAGTCTCTCTTCTGTCTGTGGTATCAACAGGTTTTTATGTCTTTGGTTAAAATTTTTCATTTGCATATATTTACTAAATGTTTCATTTGAGTTTCATCATACTAAGTGCAATGTTTTTTAATGAAACTTTGACAGTTTTTTCTGTTATATTCCTGCTTGTCCTTTAGCCTTTGGGTGCAAGATTTGCATTAAAATTTTTGTTACATTTGTTTCATTTGCTTTTATTTTGTCAAGTCCTAGGAATTTTTTTCACATGTGTGTTCAGTCATTATGAAGACAAGACAATTGATTCTTTAATATGCTTGGTCACCTCTTTTGACCTTGGGGTCAAGGACACAGTCATAGAAAATGTGCATTGAGGTTTAGGTTCAAGTATTTTTCATTTGCACACATATCCTAAACTCCTTGATGATTTTATTTTAATTCTTGCAATGAATCATTATGAAGCTAAGACAGTTCATTCTGTGACACACTTAGTCACCCATTTTGACCATGTTGTCAAGGTTGCATGTTTAACATTGACACTTTGATTGAGGACTTGACATGCAAGCCCAGGCCTTTGTGTTTTGGCTATTTCACCAATTTATGATTTCAGAAAAGTTTGATTAACTGAGGTGGAGAAATTTATTTTTGCAGTATTGCTCTGAGACCACTAAATAGCTGAAGCCTGTTGAATGCTGAAAATACCTTTTTTTTTAAAAAATAACCTAAGTAAACAGTGCCTGAAAATTTTATGTGCAGATATGCATGTGTTTTTCATAGTCCTCTTGCTAGTGATACTGTGCAGATATTGAGATATATTGAATCTTTGGCACTATAAGTGTTCCATTTGTATACAAAATTCAATCCTCATGGATGGAAATTTGATTTCTTTTAAGATTCTCCACTTTCCTGCCAGAGATTTAAGGTATTATTTTACTTTTAGCTACCAAGCACATGAATCATACCTGCCTATGTTGTAATTACACACCTTGACAATCTTCACGTAAACAAGATAACATTTCATCTTTTACATTATACTTTTTAATTTTATGCTTTACCTGAGAGTTGAATCTCCCTAATTGTCCTAACAGACTTTTTTGAAAATGTAATACAGATGTGGGTTGACTCCTGTTGTTAAGCAGTATGGACTGTTCAAGGTTACCACTTTGGGTAATTAGAATCCTGTATATTTTGTAAAATGTTTTTATTAAATTTATAAGAATGAAATTATACAATACCTTCTCTGTTGCCAAATATTCACATTTAATCTGATTATAGTAGATGATAGTTTTACAGCACATGTGCTGTGTTTATCAGCTTGATGCAATTTGGCACTCTACAGGAGACATAACTGAATTGAATTGACTAGCATGGCAGGACAGACACCATTTCAAGTACTCTTTTATAGAATCTGTCATAAATGTCAGTGAAAATGTTACCATGTCCTTTCAGTGGATCAGGCTATGCCAACAGTGACCTCTGAAACTGACCACTAAATTATGGGCTCAGATTACTTGGTCATGGAGTGATCAGGAAAACATTACCATAGCTGTGGGTCACTTCCTTTTAATTGGGTACAGCTGCAGGTAGCCATAGAAAGATGTAGATCTGTTACCATTTGCATTCCTGTGTAAGTACATGAATAAATTGTGCTCAGTATAGAGCCAGCTTGTCCATAAAGAATGTGCTGGCAGATCTTAATCCACTTTACCATAAAATACAGATAGTTTGTGTAATTATCATACATACCATCAAAATTATTATCAGTTTTCCACATGATTAAATACCATATGTGCATGCTCACAAGTTTGATGCAGCTGCAAACTGCATAGATCCAGATTTGACATTGCATAATGTGCTGGCAGATCCTGGTCTTTGCATTTTGTTAAGACTAATAAGTAGAACAAATGACAGATTTGGATGTGCCAATGCATTATGTGATGGCAAAAGTCAAGATCTCTGTTGTTTGAAGTTGGACTTCCAAAGGAATATATGCAGTACCTGTTTCTCCTTGTGGGTAAATATGTGAAATCCTTCACATAAAATTTGTTGAATTCATCAGAAATATATAGAAATGTTAGATTACCATATATACAAATGAGTCCAACTGCAAACTGCAAGGACCCAGATCTTCCATCACATAATGTACCAGCAGATCTGGGTCTGTGCAGTTTGTTAGGAGTAATCAGTAGAACAAACAACATAGGCCCTGATCTTCAGGTGCATTATGCTAGGGCAGATCAGGATCTATGTTGTTCGCAGTTGGACCCTACATATAGGCAAGTATATACGGTACTGATCTGTGTTGGCATCCATGCCAGTTTCATTAGTAAATTGACAAGGTCAGTATTGTCTGCTTATGTTCAAATCAGTTTTTTTAAAAAAAAATGAAATTAACATGTTTTGGGGCATAATAGTGAATAAATAAAAGATTTAATGAAGCTTGTGATTTATGTCTGTTTTTATGGTTACCTTTTTACCATTCTGTTAATACAGAGGTGGAAAGAACTTTCGCCATCGAGATTTTGTCCAGCATGGGTAGTAACTTTAATACTACCATATGCAATCACTTATAAGTTGAGCCAAACAGCAAACAACAAAGATCCTGATCTGCTGTAGCATAATGCGCCTGCAGATCAGGGTCTGTGTTGTTTGTTCTTCTGATTACACCTAACAAACTGCACAGACCCAGATCTGCCAGCACATTATGTAATGGCAGATCTGGATCTGTGCAATTTGCAGTTGGGCTCCTTATAAGCAAGTATATCCAGTTGTTGCTAGGTACAAGAAAATGAAATGGAACAGCAGTGA
This sequence comes from Megalonaias nervosa, assembly GCA_016617855.1. Classification (NCBI taxonomy): domain Eukaryota; kingdom Metazoa; phylum Mollusca; class Bivalvia; order Unionida; family Unionidae; genus Megalonaias; species Megalonaias nervosa. Next base: position 4,219 of record JAECUM010048374.1, read on the forward strand.
TCACACATGTAGATAAAGTTAGCCTTGTCAAGAAAACTGCCTAATGAAACTACTTTATATTGTTGGGGTAGGTTTCTCATTTGGCAGATAGTAAACTTCTTAGCCAGTCAGAATATAATAAGTATGTTTGCAGCATAATTTCATCTTTATAGCTCACATTAGTATCCCACTGAGCATCCTTCAGGTTACTGATAAGATCCCACTTGGGTTTCACTGGATTTCCTCCAGGTTTCAGATAAGATCCCACTGAGATTTCACTGGATTTACTCCAGGTTTCTGACCCCACTGAGATTTCTCTGGATTTCCTCCATTATTGATAAGATCCCACTTAAAATTAAATGTTCAGAGTGCTCAGGCAATGCTACTAATAAGATCCCAATGGGATTTCAGTGAGCTTCCTCCAGGTTAATGATAAAGTTCCATGCCATTTCTCTGGATTTTCTCCACCTCATAGATGTGATCCCACTGGGATTTGTAATTTGTTTCCTTCAGGTTATTGATAAGATCCCACTGTTTTCACTGGGCTTCTGGCAGATTACTGATCAGATCCCAATGGGATTTCCCTGGGCTTCCACCAGATTACTGATCAGATCCCAATGGGGTTTCCCTGGGCCTCCACTGAGTTACTGATGAGATCCCAATGAAATTTCACTGGACTTCCACCAGGTTACTGATCAGATCCCTATGGACTTTTGATAGGTTTTTGTCATTTTACTCATAAGATCCCACTAGGATTTCTTGGGTATTTAAACCAGGTTCCTGTAAATTCTTGGTAAAAGTGAGGGGCAGGGGAGAGGGAAAGGGTACAGAAATTAATAGAATAAACCATACCTAAGATGTTAAGTCAAACTAGTGAATGAGAACATTGTTTTCGTGATACAGAAACATTGGGATGACCAGGTGTATTACTTTACTGTCAGTTCTCAATTACCTTAAAAAAGACTTCATATAAAACAGATCATTGCATGTGTACTGGAGTCTGTCATATTGTTTTACCTGTGTCATTGTTCTGGTTTTAATCCAAAACAAGACAGGGATGTTAGGGTTTCAATTTGATTTGTATCAGATGATATAATACACAATAGTGATTTTGTTAAAATAGTTTCTCTACTGTAAAAGCCCTGTTAGAGGTGTACATTTTACCGTAGTGCAGTTTTAGCAATTTCTACCTTCACATTTTTAAAACTGCGCTTTTTCCTTGCACTATATAGCAAGGATTGTGCTGATGTGCTGTTAAATATTTACATATATACACTCAGCGGGATTTGTTAAAAGCTGCACTTTTAAGAGATCTTGGAACTGTTATCATAAATATTTATGATGTGATGGTGGTGGTGGATTCCTTCCTGTTTTGAATTAAAGTTTATGAGAAAAGTTATAGTTAAATATGTGACCTACTCTTTAAAATGATGTTTTGGAGTTATGTTTGAGTTGGTGTGAATTGGAATACCTAGAGAAGCCAACCAACCTTGGATAAGCAGCTAATGCCCTAACATACACTTCCTTGCCTAATCCCTTGAGAACATTGATTGCAATATTTACATTTAATTTTATAAATATAGAATTTCTGTTTTTTGTTTGGTATATAGATATAGTAATCAGCTTATATAGTGCATAATAGCTTCAGGTAAACAAAGAACACACATAAACCAAAGATATAGAAACATGCAGGTGGCAAACATTTTCTTTGACTACCTGACTTTTGTCTCAGATTATTTTGGACGTGCATAATTTTTGTCACCAGATGTTGCCTATTGATCTCTAAAAATTAAAATTATCTATTGCATGAAGTGCATATTCAATTTAAATATAGATATTGATCCTTAGTTTATGTATAAAATTGCCATCCTTGAATACCAGCATTGAGCAGGGTGGTTTGCAACTTGAGTGGATTGTAAATTTTTGCATTTAGTAATGTAACTTGAGTCAGTTTGTTTAGTGAATATATATATATATATATATATATATATATATATATATATATATATATATATATATATATATATATACAGAGAATAATTTTTTCCTATCAAAGTTTTCTCCTTCCATCTTTAAAATCAAATTCCACAATCATTCAGGATATCACTATAAAACTTGGTACACATACCAGCACAGGTATACCCAATTAATGTCGTAGATGCGTGCATGAAAAGTAGTATGTATAGTGTATCATAATCATTGTCTTAGTAGGAAGATGTGTGCACATAGGCAAAACGAAAAATCAACAAGGTTTAACAAAAACAGAGCAAAGTTTTATATATTTAATTGCAATTGAAAACATGAAGAACATAAACAGGAAACACAGTTTATTACATTTTGAAAGATTGTCCTCACCATCGTTGGAGGTAGGTTTCAACAGACATGCAGCATCAACAGCTTGCTCATTTGCCTCCATTGGTCAAATGACCTCCATTTTAACTTCAAAAATCACACTCGTCCATGCCATTTTTGTCATACAGCCTGTCATGTTGCTAAGCCCCAGCTATAAAGTCATGTATAAGCTATAATCTACCTGTCTTGGGAATATTACCATGGCCATGTGTTTGATGTCTAAAGATTGCCGCGGGCTAGTGTTAAACTCTTACACAAGGTTACATGACCGACCCAAGACCGGAAACTTGAATTGGCAAAGGCGATAGATTGCACCATCCAAACAAAGGCTTGTAGTTATCACCCCTATGTGTTAAAGTTTAGTCCAAAGATCAAAGGGAAGCCACAGGATGAGCAGGGCATGTTCTCATCCATCCCCATGTTTACAGACAGCGAGAGGGACATTGTCCGCTAAGTTTGATTGGATCAGTTCGCAGCAATATCCAGTTGGAATTGAGATAGAGGGTGTGATTACAATTCCGATCCGAATGATAACTTTCAGAACTCATAAGAGAAATTTAGTATTCGCCTGAAAGGACTGCGGATCAATAGGGTTTACTCCGAGAAGAAGCCACTCATAATTTGGCAGCAAAACTTAGAGGTAGATTCTAAGGAAGGAAAAAGCTTCAAAAGGAAGCTTTTTAGGGGACACAGAACTTCGGGTTCCATTGGGTCCTGAGTCTTAAAGAGTTGGAGACAGAATTGAGGCTGTAGCCAAGACCATCGAAGTCGACAGAAGATTAATCTTGGTAGAGAAAGGGGAGGAGGTGGAGAAGGACTCTAGAGGAAGTGGAGGAGGGGAAGGAGTCTAGAGAAGGTCAAGGAGGAGAAGGAATTTGGAGAAAATTCAAGGAGGAGGAGAAGGAATTTGGAGAAAATTCAAGGAGGAGGAGAAGGAATTTGGAGAAAAGTTGAGGAGGAAGGGGAGAAGGAATTGGGAGAAATAGGAGAGAGAGAAAGGATACACCAGATGAGTAGAAATACAAGGACAGGTGGAATTTAATCTCACACTGCTAATCAAGTGATGCAATAGGCTTATTAAAGGGTCGAGCAGAAGGAGTGTAATTGGGAATTTGAGTCATTTGATTATTGAATTGTTATTAAATTGTTATTCATTGAATTTCAACCTTTTTGTATATTTAACCATCTAACCATTGGCATTGCTGACTGGAGACTAAGAGCTTTACATCTATCTTTCACTGAATTTAACTTCCAACAAAATAGAGCCTGGGTCGGACTTCTATAATACATGTAGTTTAAATAAAACATTCAGAGCACCCCACCCTAACCATAACAATCCCCACACAGCCACTAGTAGAGTTACCAGCATTCTTTGGAGAGTGTTTGGGAAATATGATGGCTATTGATTGTAGAGATATTTTGATGAAATTAACAATCGTGGATATAAGATCCAAATGCTATGTATGCAGAACAAAGACAAGGGTGATGCCATTCCATAGCAGCTAGCAGAATTGTAGATGCTCAGTAAAGTTATGCACATCTCTTAGGCTGGCCAGTTATGGGCATGAGTGATGACATAAAAATGAATCACAGATGACTTATAGTGAGAAAAGCTCTAAATTATTTGAAGTCATAACAACAAAACAACATTGATCAAATTGACTTATAGCAGCTATTAGTCATGATGTAATTATTGTCATTCATATTACTTCAATTTCAGTATTTTTATTGTTTCTTTTCTTCTATTTATCCATTCATCTATTCGTTATCCACATTTCCACTAGATAACAATCACCACCACCATGTAACATCACTCATCCATCTTTCATTGACACTTTTATTTTTTTTAACATAATTCATTATGCCTTTCACTGTATACTTTGTGAAGTGAACTTCCTATAGATGAAATCTTCAGCAAATCTTGCTGTCCTCTAGCAGAATTTTTTGGGGTGGCATGGTAATATACATAATACCATGTTTGGGGTGGCATGGTAATATACATAATGCCATGTTTGGGGTGGCATGGTAATATACATAATGCCATGTTTGGGGTGGCATGGTAATATACATAATACCATGTTTGGGGTGGCATGGTAATATACATAATACCATGATTGGGGTGGCATGGTAATATACATAATACCATGTTTGGGGTGGCATGGTAATATACATAATGCCATGTTTTGGGGTGGCATGGTAATACACATAATACCATGTATATATAGTAGTTAACATGATCATGGAGTCATGTCTAACCATGCCACCCCAAAAAAGATATACAAGTGGAGTCCAACTGCAAACAATATAAACCTTAATCTGCTATTGCATAATGCACTAGCATATCAGGGTCTGTGTTGTTTGTTCTACTGATTATTCATAACAAACTGCATAGACCCAGATCTATTGGTGCATTATGCAATGGCAGATCTGGGTCCTTGCCATTTGCAGTTGGACTGGACTTACAAGTGAGTATATGTGGTAATTTGTGTAAGAAAAAGTTTAGCATAGTTATTTGCCATCAAAAGTAGGTTGAAATTGTACTGCAGATATTTAATTGTATAATAAGTAGATACACAATTAGCTGTCCACTGTTTATGCTCGCTTAACAGTCGAGTTCAACTGCAAACTGTACAGAGTCGGATCTGCTGTCGCCTAGTGTGTTGACAGATCACGGTCTGTGCAGTTTTGTTAGGAATAATCATTAGAACAAACAATATAGACCTTGATCTGCTGGCACTTTTTGCTGTGGCAAATAATGGTCTTTGTTGTTTGCAGTTTGACTTGACTTATAAGCAAGTATATGGTACATGTAAAAGACCTGGTTGAAAATTAAAAACTTTAATGCAGTTAGCAGTAGACTTATATGAAATAGTTGAATATCATTTGGAGCAAAAATCTTTGAGCTCTTTTTAGCCTATGACTTCTTGTCACTAAATTGTTTATATTAATTTGCACTTAAATCAGTTTTTTTTTTTAGAATGATTCAGTGATAGTAGTGTCAGGAGAAAAGAAAAAAAGACCTATTTAATTATGTAAAAGCAGTGTTTTATTCTTGTTTCTTTCAACAAGAAATAATGATTTATGGCTATTTACCAGATGTTTATGTTGAGATTATCTTATGCTGTGAAAAGTTAAAAATATATAATTAATGGCTGATCTAGAACCATTGAATCCACACAGCACACTAAATCATGAAGGTCCTAAATATAGAATTCCTTGCAATATTGGTTTGTTTTAGAAGATTCCAGTTAATTGGGCCATCTTTTAATCTGGGCAGCTGTTTATTTGGGACAAATCTTTAAGGACAAAATACGTGTATACCTTTTTAACTGCATAATTGGGGCAGCCCCTTAATTGGGCCAAAGTGTTGGAGACCTGATGTGTCCCAATTAACAGGAATCCACTGTATTTGGATAGTTAAGGAACTTGATACATGGTTTCATAGGAAAATTAAAATTTAAACTCAGATTTTCATTGAATTTTCATTGGCACATACTTTGAGAGAGGAACATATAGAATCAGTTACCATGGATTCAGACTCTTTGTGAAATGGATATCATTTTCTTTGACAAGAAAAAAGAATCATTGCTGTAGCCTTGCAGACTAATAAGTTGAAATTTTAATTTTACATAAATAGGTTCAGTGTTGTGTAGTATCAGATTCATGCAGATTTTTTAACCTTTGATTTTTCTCACGGACAAAACACACAGGTGTCAAACAATGCCATTATCAGGATGATATTGGCAGTATTTCCACATGTATGAACATAAATGTATTTTAAAATGGAGTCTTTAAATTTTCAGGTGGGATAATTCTGTGGTCAGAGTTACTATTAATTTAAACCACTGGAGTGCATATTCTACTTGTGTTACATCTGCATCCATTGCCTTTGAATGCCATGCAGACAAGTTTGTTATGTGGTAAGTTTCAAAGATTTTTTTAAAAGGATACCTTGTTCTTTTTCTGTTCATAAAACCATAACGATAAAAGAAGCTGAATGAGGAATGGATGCTTATTTTCAATAACATTTAATATTGGTGGTATAGGACTGTATTTAACGATGATATGTCATCCCGTGTTGACTCCACTAATTGGTTATTTATGGTCATATAAAATGGAAAGAGCTTTACAAGCAATTGATTTTGTAATAAAATCATCAACACTATGTGAAATTTAACCCACATTCTCTGTGGTACCCAAGATTAAAAAGCTATTCCATTACTACCTCACAAAGTTCTTGTTAACTTTGTTGGTCATGAAACTGTATCTTTTCTTTGCTTATTGTTTCACATTGCATGATTCAAAAACTTATTTCTGGTGTCAGTTTCACATCATGCAATTCAAAATAGTTAACTCAATCACATTGTCCAACATCAAATCTTCCCAGGTGTTTTAATTTCTCTCTATCTCTTCAGTTCATTGGAGGGCAGCACTAAACACCTGGTGTAGATTTCATCATGATTTGATATTAAACAGTAATCAAAAGTTTTGTACTTTATTCAGACCAGGTGGGCACAATTTTGCCCTTGGTTTGAACTTTTCATGTCAAGGTGTCATAGAATAGTGTTACTTACAGCTAGTGTCACATCAGTAGGTCCATAGAAAATAGTACACAGTTGGTGCTTAATTTTATTCTTGCAGAATTTAGCAATTTAATGTTTCTTATATTATGCTGTCACTCTGTCTAAATTTTCAAGTTTTATCCATCTTTAATAATTATTATATGTGGTAAAGAATATGTGTATATTTTCATTTTCATTAAAGCCGGAGTTTTCATTCCCACAGTGAATTTTAGGCAGAACTGGTATTTGTGTTCACCTTTCTTTTATTTGTGAATAAAAAATTCTACCTATTTGAATTAAAACAAAAAATGTTTTTGCTGTAAAGATATTTATTAAATGGACTGAAGAAAAAAAAATTGAAGTATTTCCCATTCAGCAATGACCGCATTGTGAATTGTTCATCTCTCCAAATGAAATAGGGAAGCTACAGTCCAGCAATGAAATGGCTGCATAAGTCAGTAAGCATTGACTCAAATGAAGGATTTATCCAACTCATTCCTTCTATCACTCATGGAATCCTCTTTTCTCTCATTCCTATATATATATATATATATATATATATATATATATATATATATGTGACACATTTTGCCTATGTGAGAAAATCTTGTGGTATAAAGCTGTGCATTGCTTGCTTGGTCATGGTGTGATATGTTACATAAGACTTTATTGTTGATACATTAATATGATATGTATTATTCAGCTAACATGTGAAACAATACATATCGTAATGGAGGAGTGATGTGAGTCATGGTAGCGCAATTGGTAGTGAATACACTTGTAATCCAGTGGTCACAGGTTCAATACCCACCCGGGTCAGACTGAGTCAGTTGCCTCAGTGTGTCATAGAGAAAGGCATTTAGTTACCATGTCTTTGGCTGCAACAACCAATAATGTATCAAAACTGCTATTAAAAGCAACAACAAAACAAAACAGGAGTGATACAAAGCATGTATCATATAACAGACTCCCACCATGTCTGTCTGTTGGTCTTTGCAGGCAATGTCTTCATCACTGTGTTGCCACTGTATGCATATGGCACACTACTGGTACTGTAACCTGAATATATCATGACTATATTGCAAATTCTACATATGATTTTGTTACTAACTGTACCATGAGTTTGGAATTATCTTACCTCTGAAACCAGAAATATTTCCAGATCAGAACCTTAAATACAGCTGAGAAGTCTATTTTTAAGATTTTGTCTGCAATTTTGGTCTTGGGAAGGCATTATGAGGTTGGAAGTATTTTTCTGTATTGATATTAAATCTTCAAAATATCTTTAATACCTGAAATTGTAATAAAGATATAAATGTTCAAGTTGATTTGTTTGTTGTATTGGACAATCATATCCAGCTAGAAAATGAGTTTAGTGTTTAATCATTGAGAAAGGTGGTTTCTGTTAATGAGTAGGGAAACCATTCAGATACCAGGTGGATGATAATACACAAAAAGAACAGAACAAAAATATGTAATACTTTATTCAGAATAAATAAAGCTCATCAGTTTACTTTTTTTTTCCTTTACACCATTCTAATTCATGTATATCATGTGTCATTACCTTCAGGTGCTACTGTATCAGTGTTTTGTCACATTTCAGTATGTATCATCACCTTCAAGTACTACTGTTATCATTGATTTTGCTACATGTAAGTGATACTGCATCAGTGTTACATCATATTTCAATGCTGTTGTGTATCATCACTTTTAAGTGTTACTGTATCAGTGATTTGTTATATTCAGTTCAACATGTAAGTGATACTGTATCAGTGTTACGTCTTATTTCAATGCTGTGTGTATCACCACCTTCGATTGCTACTGTATTAATGTTTTATTACATTTCAGTGCAGAATGTATCATCACCTTTAAGTGCTACTCTATCAGTGCTTTGTCATATTTTAATGTGTAATATGTATTGGAATATTCCAGCAGTAATGTGCCAGTGTTTTTCTATTTTAGTCCAATATGTATTGGAATATTCCAGCAGTAGTACAGATCTTGATGCAGTGTAACATCAAAAAATATAATGATGCTTATCCATGCAGATGTGTGTACTCACTGACACTGTAGATGATATTGTTATGCTTATGATGTCATGACCAACTTGTAATATTTCTTGCAATGTTAGCATTGAAAGAACAACAAAATTAGCCTGCTTATAAACTCATATATTTGCTCATTTTAATGATGTAATTAATGTCTAAAGCTATATCTGTGCTGATGATGCACCATTTGTTTTTAGTCCAACCGTATTTCTTTGTGATAAATGAGAAAAAAACAATCTAGCATATGTACTGATGTGAAATAGGGAAATCCAAACCTCTGGATTGGATTGGTTTGGTGCTTTCAGCCCAGCAACATGAGCAGGGTATTTGGTGCCAAGGCAGTTGGAGTTGAGTGCCTTGCCCAAGGACACACCATGGTAGCTGACCCAGGCTGGTCCAATGATAGGATTCAACTAGCATCCTTTCAGTCTGGAATCCAGCACGCTAACGCTTGAGCCACTGTGGCTCCCTCCCTCTGGATTAGACTTTGTAAGTAGGACCTTTGCAAAACCTCATTCCTACCAACACTTTCTGACCCTCAGCTGGGATTACCCTAACATATACCAGTGCATATGACAGATTATATTGTTTTTGTGATATTAAGGTCCTTAAATTTTGTTATAAAGAAGACATACATTTATGTATGTGTTAAGTAAGTTCAGAAGAGGGTCACATTATTATGCATAATGTACACATTGCAACAGCATAGACCCAAATCTGTTATTGTGTAATGCTGACAGATTGGAGTCTATGCAGTTAACCTGAAATTGAAGAACAATTATGACCATGATTTGTTGGCACATTAGGTGATGGCTGATGAGGAACTCAGTACTGGTTGTTAGAATGGCTGATGTTTAATGGCACAGCAATACATGAAAAAGGTAATGATTTGTTGGCACATTAGGTGATGGCTGATGAGGAACTCAGTACTGGTTGTTAGAATGGCTGATGTTTAATGGCACAGCAATACATGAAAAAGGTAATGGTTTGTTGGCACATTAGGTGATGGCTGATGAGGAACTCAGTACTGGTTGTTAGAATGGCTGATGTTTAATGGCACAGCAATACATGAAAAAGGTAATGATTTGTTGGCACATTAGGTGATGGCTGATGAGGAACTCAGTACTGGTTGTTAG